>NCQV01071165.1:0-10231 GCA_002740545.1 Lophocereus schottii
TCCTTGGGCTCCCTTGCTGGTCATGGAACATGCTAGGGGATGGACCTCCATCAAGGGTTAATTTTGTCATGAATACAAGTAATGTCGATTGAACGACTATCAACTCGGATCAGTTCATAAAATTATCTGGTTTTGCAAGGATGGTCATTGAGGAAATGGGAGTTTCCGAAGCTTTTTTGTGTGAGAGGCTTAATGGTCTCAGCAGCAGGGGCTGTTTTGTAAGTTGTCAAGAAAAGGTGTTTCGTGAAACGAACCATATAATTTTCTTGGACTAATTTTGTGGGTGGATTAGAAACAATTATCTTATAGGGTAATGGAGGAAAATTGGCCAAAGGTGAAAATGTATTATGTGTTACTGCTTGTAGCTGATAATCTTCTGCCTTTTGTATACCTTTGCCCTTATCTTTGTGCTTGCTCATTTTCAATCATGCAACAAAGAGGGTTTGTCACTCTTTCCTTGTAAGAACTCTCTGGTAAGAAAATCTGGAAGAGAGTTGGCTTCTCCTGTGATAAAATCAATGTCAAAACCAAATGCAGAAAGAATTACTTGCCATCTGGCAAATATTTTTTTGGAAACCAGATTCTTAACACCCTTTTGTAAAATCTCTTTCATTGATCTGTAATCAATCTAGGGTAAAAATTTTTTGTAAAATAAATCATCTTGAAATTTTGAAATATAAAGTACTACTGATAGTATTTTCTTTTTGATAGTAGAATAATTTTGTTGAGGACCGAGCCAAATACCTGAATGAAACCTTACTAATTGCTCATTAGGCTGTGACTCTAACTTTTGTTTTAATATACCACCATAGCCTATGTCTGATGCATCTGTTTCTACTGTCATGAATGAAGAGGGATTAGGGATGCCTAGATATGGAAATGACTTGACCTTTTCTTTAATTTGTCGAACTATTCTCGTATGTTCTTCTATCCAAGGGACTGAATTCTTCCCTAGTCTCCTACATAGAGGAGCACAAACTTGGCGTAAATTTGGAAAGAAATCAGAAACATAATAAATACACCCAAGAAACCTTTGCAGCTACTTCTTGTCTTTAATCTCATGAGGAAACTTATCAGCAAAGGCTAATGATCTCATGATGGGTTTAATGGTGACCTGATAAATGTCATGTCCAAGAAATCTAATTTTTGTCTGGAATAATATCATTTTTGATGCAGAAACTGCTGAACCATGCTTCCCAATAACATGCTAAAAGGTTTGGAGATGCTTGAAATGTTGATCAATTGAGTTTGAGAAAACCAAAACATCGTCAATGTGGACAATGATAAATGAGATGTAGGGATTAAAGATGTCATTCAAAATATTTTGAAATTCTAAAGGAGCATTTTTTAAACCAAATGGCACGACATTCCATTCATAGTTTCCAAATGGAACTATAAATGCTATTTTATATCTATCAGGTTCTGTAATTTCGATTTGCCAAAATCGTGACTTCATATCAAATTTGGAAAACACTTTTGCATTATATAATCTATTTAACAGATCTCTTTTATGGGGGATTGGGTATTTAATCCATTAAAGAACTTTGTAAAGGGGTTTGCAGTTAGTAGCTAGCTACAAAACACCTCGGTCTTTTTCGGCGGCATTATTAACATAGATTACTGCACAACTCCAAGGAGAATTGGATGGTCGTATAAGCCTTTTGCCGAAAAGATTTTGAATTTCTTTTTTGCAATACTCAAGAAGTTCAAAATTCATTTGTGTGGGTCTAGCTTTTGCAGGAATGTTTCTTTCGTTGAAATCCTTTTTATAGGGTAAAGAAATAATATGCTTTTTTCGTTCCCAAAATGCATTTGGAAGATCTGAGCATACTTTTCTTTTTATAACTTGTTCAAGGTCTAAAATCTTTTGTTGAATAGAAGGACTTTGCAATTGCTCTTCGATTCTAAGATATGAGATCTCTTCCTGAGGATGACAAATCTAATTTTGCTTAACATGTAAAACATTTATTTGTTTGAGGATAGAAGATGACAGTAAACTAGTCATTTCTCTTTGTCGAGCAATGGTAAGAAAACTAAAAGAAATATGTTTGCTATAATTTTTGTATGAACACCGGATTCATTTACATAAAATGGGGAAATTTGCATCAAAACTGGAGTTCCTAAAATAACATCATTTATAATATTATCAACTATAAGAAAAACAATTTTGAAACAATAATCATTGTTTTGAATATATCCTTTGTTAAGCTTATAATTGATGCTTAATGGTTCACCATTAGCATTAGCCAAATGTTCCTTGATTCGTTCGTAGTATTTTGTGGGATTGATTCCTCCTTTAATACAATTTTGATCAGCTCCACTTATCAATTAGAGCCACTGTATTAATAGAGAAGTCATTGACTACTAACTTTGCAATTGAATACCATTTTTGGAAGGTTACTTGAGATATTGTTTGAAGAAATTGGTTATCAGAAATCTCTGTTTCAGAAATTCCTAAAATATCTTTTGGGATTTCAAACGGGGTAGAGGTTTGGTTTTTGTAATTCGAGAATAGAGAGTTTAGTCTCTATTTCTAAATCTTATGTCATAAGATCTAGAACATCATTCTTGAGGATACGAACTTGACATTTAAGTTCATAGACCTCTGTTTGCAGATCTTTTATGGTAATTTGTCTATAACGGTTTGGAATTGGGTATCGCTCAAAGATTTTTGTAATGGTAGAGGTTCCGGGGCTAAATTTAAAAGACTTATCTTCTTCGTCAAGGATGATTCCTTTGAGTTTTTCAAGACAATCTTTCTTAGTATCAACATCAGGAATTTGTCCAGTAAGGGCGAGAAGGAATTCTTTCTGGGTTTTGTTTGTCATCACATTAAGAGACAAAATTGGAGAGGTTTCGTATTTGGGGTCCTCACTGGATTCTACATAGTAATCTTCTTCCAACTCTGAACCATCTTTTGTAAGAAGAGCAAGAAGCTTCTTTTGGAGCTCTACTTCTCCAGATAATAGCTCATTAATTTTTTGTTCCGTCTTGCACTGGAAGGCTTTGTGACCAATCTTGCCACACTTTAACACACGATGGCTTTCTTCTTTTTAGTAGGCAGCTTCTTTTTGGGAGTTGGTTTAGGAACTTGTTTCCTTTTGAAAGTTTTAGGTGGTCGGTGAGGCCTTCTAAAGTTTGTTTGGGTGGTTTTCTTCTGAACACATTTGCGAACTGCAGAAGGCATCTCTATCTTTGTTACGCCAAATGCATCACAGAAACTTCCAATCTCTTTACGAGATTGTGCTTTCTCAAATCCATACTTGGCTTGGAGTTTAATCTCACTACAGAGATTTAGTCCTTCTGTTTTAACAATTCCAAAGATTTGTCCACATGTTAGTAGGTTAAAAGGAATATCATTTGTTCCAAAATTCTAGCGCAATTTTTTGAGAATGCATTCTCTGAAAAGTTTTGGTAACCCCACAATAAATTGTTCGTTCCAGAAATCTTGAATCCTGTTTTCTCTTTTGAGCACATTTGTAAGGAAGACGTCCTCATACCACCTATAGTCACGCAGGGTAGGACATCTGAGGTTAATAAGGATTGTTTTAGATGCGGCTTATTCCTCCTTTTGATTACCTATGAAAAGAAGCGTGATAGTATGAATGAGCATTTATGGCCCATATTCTTCATTTATGGCCCATATTCTTCTTCTTTTGTTGTGCCATTATGCTCGGTCTTGGTGTATGTGTGATTAAGGGTTTGTGATCTGGTGTTAGGGTCTAGGAAGTTACCCAACCAATTTTTGAGTTGACTAGTAAATCCAACCACTATGGCGGTTACCGCTTGTGCACCTTTAAAGTGTTTGGCGTTATTGGTAGAGACAACCATAGTCATTTCTTGTAGGGTAGATATCATCTCATGTTCTAACTTTCCATCTATGTTCCATTGATAAACTGAATCTCCACTGAAGTGAGAAGTAGTGAAACTTCATCTCTTTTCATATTGGATATGAGGAGGAGTTGATCGGGGGTAATAATTTCTAGTAGTCTCCTGAGTCCAATTCCTAATTTTGTTAACAGCAAGAGGAGAATCATCTTCAAATGTTTCTTGAAGAGGGTTGATAACGTCCTCACTATTGGTACTCTCAACATCCTCGCCTTCTTCTTCTGAAGAAGTATCAGATGGTTGATTTTGACAAGTTTTGTCAAGGCACGTGACTGCCTTGTCTTTAAATAAGGGATCAAGTTCTTTGATTTGATCAAAAATAATTTTCAAGAGTTGCTCATTAGCACTTGAAGAGGCTTTAAGAAAATATTCTTCACTCTTTTTTGGGATACTGTCCATTTTAAAGAAAGGTTTTGAAATATTATCAGCATAGGCAGGGATTTGTCTGGGCATTTGTTTTGTTGCCTTATGGGTTTCTTCGATTCGAACAGAAACATGGTTCAATTATTCTACAATGGCATTAAGGATGGTATTTGTATAGTTAGCTTGTTGATGGACTTTTTTGAGGTCATCTACCTTGGCAATATCATTCCCCTGCCAGCCTTTGCGAAAAGGTGCTAGAAGAGGCTCACCTTTGGGGTGGATTTTGATGTCTTGGGAAGGAGGATGGATAGAAGAATGACTACACCGTCAAGCAGATGCCATGTTTTGAGAAGATTTGTCTAGACATTAAGGGTAGGCTTGTTGAAAATATCAGAGACGCCATGTTTGGATGTAAATGTGGGGAACCACATGAAGAAGGAAAATTGATGTGGAGACATTCCATATATCAGATCCATTCTTTCTTTATGTGTTCCCGAAGATCTCTATTGATTTGTTCAAACCATACTCTAAGAGAAGCATTTTCTTTGGAGTAGTAGTCATTTTCAATAAATTGCCAATCAATAGAAAAGTTCATGTTTGTTGAAACATTGATTGCAACACCTATTCCTGTTAAAAGTAGGAGACAGAGGATCAATGATAGGTTCAGGGACTGGAGCTCTGAATCTATATCTTATTGAATGATCTAAAGGCTTAGATTTGGTATAGAGATCAGAAAAAAATCGTCGATAATTTGAAGGGGGAGGAATCGAGGGTTCTTCTTTGATAGACAAAGATCAAAATCTTAGAATAACCCCGCCATCAGGCTCTTCTATGATTTGATCGATATCTCGTCTCTCGACTTGTGCAGAGGGTTGAGGTTCATGGAGCTCAAGCTCATCTACAAGAGTTATTTCATCCCATTTGAGAAGTTTTGGAGTGAAGACCTTGGGTTTATCGCCTATAATTTGTAATAAAATGGTCTCTTGCGAGTTGGTAGAAAGAGGATTAAGAAATCTAGTATAAAAATTTGCAGACATGAGCTGAAAATAAACTCGAAATATAACAACAAAATTTTTGAAATCATAAAACTCATCACCTTGAATATGCACATCCAGCTTCAAGCCTTCGGGTGTCATGGGACATGTAAGATCAACTGTAAAATCAGGATAGCAGTTAAAGAATGTAGGTCCTTTGCAAACATTTGTTTGTATTATAGCTAAGAGAGAAGACTTATATTTTTTTAGTTGTTTGTCTCTTAAAGCCATGAAAATAGGAGCATTAACACCCCTTTTTAGAAGAGGTTTAACGGCTACTTGCACAAAGCCAATATGTATAAATTTATAATTTGCCTTTAAATGACTTTCAATCGAATTTTGATTGGTCATAGTAATTGTTTGTAATCTGTTTTGCAAAGTTATGACTTCTCCATGAGTCTTGACAGAATATGCACGAACAAAATCAAAGGTACCAATTTTGTAAATTGTGTCAATTTCTATGCTAGGGATAGTCCAGCTTTCATAATTGTGTACGGTAGGTGCCGTATATATGAGACCTGTTCTTTGTTCATTTGAGTTAATAATATTCTTATCACTACTATCAGATTTAAAAGACAATAATTTTCTTAACCTAGATACCAATACGAATGCATGAAGTAACCTTATAATGCAGACAGATGACAAGGATGGGACCACCAACTGGGACCACGAACCCGGCTGACCAACGCCTAATATCACTACTGTCGGCACCTTCTAAGGAACACTTGTTCGTAACAGCATCTAAATGCAGAAAACACAATTCCCTAATGGCTCTGATACCAGCAGAAAACAGGATCAAAGTAATATGATACTAGCAGAAAACACAATTATCTAATGCCTATGACACCAGCAGAAAATAGGATCAAAGTAATATAAAAAATAAACACAATAAACACAATTGTAGCATTATTTAAGATAGAAAACGTACAAAACACTTACAAAATTGTAGTACTGGAACAGAAAGGCTTGTAAATGAAAATGTTATAAAATAACTATTTTTGGGAATGAAGGCTAGGGAGAGAGAGAGTAGTGACGAGGAAGGTTTGAAACTGAGTCTTTTTCTTTTTCGATGATTTTCTTCAAATGCAATTGTCTTCTTTAAATAGGCAGAAATGAATAACTGAGATGCTCCAGCTGTCAAAATTGTATGCCATCTTTTGTCAAATTGAGTAATTGAGATGCTCTAACTGTCAAATGTTGTTGTTTTGTTCTGTTTTGATAAGAACTAACTGAAATGTTTGACAACTGTGGCGATGCACTGTTTGTGAATAGTAACTTGTTGGAGAACTGTAGAAATAGTGTTTGCCGACACTTTTGTTTTACCAGCAAAATAAAAGATTGGTCAAAAAATGGCCCTTGCTTTTGCCAAAGGGCGAGACCTTTACGGGCTCTTTTTACATTTGATTTTTTTTAAATTTTCTGAATGTCATAGATCATAAGGATCTTATGAATCTTGAAGATCACATTCTTTGGGTTTGTTGGAGGATCCAGCAGAAGTTGCTGTAGCTTCTCCTAAATTGCCTTCATCATCATTTTTGTCAAGGATTTTTTTGTAGAAATACTTGTCTCATAGCGGGATCGTCTTTGAGCAACTCAAGGATCTCGCGTCCTTTTCTGAAAGTCCTTTGGATCGAGCTTTTGTTGATGAAGTAGGACTTTCCTTTTTGAGTGGAGTAGATGGTCCAATGGCAATCTCACTCCTTTTTTCAAATGTATGCAAATTGTGTAGCGTGAACTTCTTTGTCTCTGTCTTGCAGAAAAATTCGACGTTCTCTTTGCCACACAACTTAGTTTTGTATTCATTCCACCATTTGACTTTGTAGACACGGATCACCGATAAAGGGAATTGCTTAAGGAGATAGTTATGAAATTGATACTCCCAAGTAAACATTCAGGCAATGTTGAAAGTTCGAAAAAAATGGACTTCTTTTGTGTATGATTCTAGTGCTGGCGTGTTATGATTCCAAAAGTCCCAACCTTCCTTGGCCTCGTTGGGAAGAATGGAAGTAGCGTAACCAAATCATGTCCACCAGTAATAAAACAATATGGGAAAGGTATTAGTGCAATTGTCATAAAAATTGAAAAACCACGAATGGGTATCAGGATGGTATAGAAAAGTTATAAACCATGCCATTTTGTAATCATTGTAGTTGAAGGTGAGCGGATCATAGGTAACTGAAAACTTGTGTTCTTCAAAAGGATTTTTCCATTGTTGTGCACTGAGAATGTTCGTTATGATACATTTTGAAAAAGGATAAATCCAGTGTTAATTTTGTCATGAATATGGGTAATGTGGATTGAACGACTATCAACTAGGATAAGTTCATAAAATTGTCTAGTTTTACGAGGATGGTCATTAAGGAAATGGGAGTTTCCGAAGCTCTTTTGTATGAGAGGCTTAATGGTCTCAGCAGCAAGGGTTGTTTTGTAAGTTGTCAAGAAAAGATGTTCGGTGAAATGAACCATATAATTTTCTTGGACTGGTTTTGTGGGTGGATTAGAAGCAATTGTCCTATAGGGTAATGGAGGAAAATTGGCCAAAGGTGAAAGTGTATTATGTGCTGCTACTTGTAGCTAATAATCCTCTGCTTTTTGTATACCTTTGCGCTTATCTTTGGGCTTGCTCATTTTGAATCCTACAACAAAGAGGGTTTGTCACTCTTTCCTTGTAAGAACTCTCTGGTAAGAAAATATAGAAAAGAGTTTAGCTTCTTCTTTGATAAAATCAATGTTAAAATCAAATGCAGAAAGAATTGCTTGCCATTTGGCAAATATTTGTTTGGAAAGCAGATTCTTAACAACCTTTTGTAAAATCTCTTTTGCTGATCTGCAATCATTCCGAAGTAAATTTTTTCTGTAAAATAAATGATCTTAAAATTTTGAAATACAAAGTACTACTGATAGAATTTCCATTTTGATAGTAGAATAATTTTGTTGAGGACCGGGCTAAATACCTGAATGAAACCTTACTAATTGCTCATTAGGCTATGACTCTAACTTTTGTTTTACTATGCCACCAGCCTATGTCAGATACATCTGTTTCTACTATCATGAATGCAGAGGGATTAGACATGCCTAGGCATGGGAATGACTTGACCTTTTCTTTAATTTATCGAACTATTCTAGTATGTTCCTCTGTCCAAGGGACTGGATTCTTCCTTAGTCTTCTATACAGAGGAGAACAAACTCGGTGTAAATTTGGAAAGAAATCATAAATATAATTAACACACCTAAGAAACCTTTGCAACTGTTTCTTATCTTTAATCTCATCAAGAAGCTTATCTGCAAAGGCTAATGATCTCATGATGGGCTTAATGGTGCCCTAATAAATGTCATGTCCAAGAAATCTAATTTTTGCCTGGAATAATATCATTTTTAATGCAGAAACTGCTAAACCATTTTTCTTAATAACATGTAAAAGGGTTTGCAAATGCTTGAAATGTTGATCAATTGAGTTTGAGAAAACTAAAACGTCATCAATGTAGACAATGATATATGAGGTGTAGGGATTAAAATGTCATTTATAATATTTTGAAATTCTGAAGGAGCATTTTTTAAATCAAATGGCATGACATTCCATTCATAGTTTCCAAATGGAACTGTAAATGTTGTTTTGTATCTATCCGGCTCTGCAATTTGGATTTGCCAAAATCCTAATTTCATATGAAATTCGAAAAACACTTTTGCATTATATAACCTGTTTAACATATCTCTTTTATTGGGGATTGGATATCTAATCCATTTAAGAACTTTGTTAAGGGGTTTGTAGTTAATAACTAGCTGTGGAACTCCTTGTTCTTTTTCAGCGGCATTATTAACATGGAATGCTGCACAACTCCAACGAGAATTGGATGGTCATGTAAGCCTCTTGTCCAAAAGATCTTGAATTTCTTTTTTGCAATGCTTAAGAAATTCAAAATTCATTTGTGTGGGTCTAACTTTTGCAGGAATGTTTCTTTCATTGAAATCCTTTCCATAGGATGAAGAAATAATATGCTTTTTTCATTCCCAAAATGCATTCGGAAGATCTGAGCATACTTTTCTTGTCATAACTTGTTCAAGGTCTAAAATCATTCATTGAATAGAAGGATTTTGTAATTGCTCTTCAATTCTAAGATATGAGATCTCTTCTTGAAGATGGCAAATCTGATTTTGCTTAACATGTAAAACATTTATTTGTTTGAAGATAGAAGATGACTATAAACTAGTCACTTCTCTTTGTCGAGCAGTGGTAAGAAAACCAAAAGAAATCTGTTTCCCATGATTTTTATATGAACACTGGATACATTTACATAGAATGCGTAAATTTGTGTCAAAAATGGAGTTTCTAAAATAACATCATTTGTAATATTATCAACTATAAGAAAAACATTTTTGAAACAATGATCATTGTTTTGAATATATCCTTTGTTAAGCTTATACTTAATGCTTAATGGTTCACCATTAGCACTAGCCAAATGTTCCATGGTTCATTCGCAGTATTTTTTAGGAATGATTCCTCCTTTGATACAATTTTAATCAACTCCGCTATCAATGAGAGCCACTGTATTAATAGAGAAGTCATTTACAACTAAGTTTACAATTGAATACCATTTTTGGAAGGTTACTTGAGACATTGTTTGAAGAAATTTGTTATCAGAAATCTTTGTTTTAAGAATTCCTGAAATATTTTTGGGATTTCAAACGGGATAGAGGTACTGGCATTTTGTAATCCGAGAATCGAGTGTTTAGACTCTATTTCTAGATCTTTACGTTCATTGACCTCTGTTTGTGATCTTTTGTGTAATTTGTCTATAAGGGCTTGGAATTGGGTATTGCTCAAAGATTTTTGTAATGGTAGAGGTTCCGGGGCTAAATTTAAAAGACTTATCTTCTTCATTAAGGATGATTCCTTTGAGATTTTCAAGATAATCTTTCTTAGTATCGACATCAGGAATTTGTCTAGT
>NCQV01071176.1:0-23165 GCA_002740545.1 Lophocereus schottii
CATCCTAAGCCTTTAGGATGTATTACTCTTCTATTTTTGGAAGGTCAAGAGGCCATCTAAAGGGTTTTTGTCCATCAAAATGAAGTTAAACCCACAGAGATAATAAAAAAGTCCTAAAACAGCAAGGTATATGCTAACTGTAATTTAACCCGATTTTAACCCGATATTGTGGGATTGATTGTTCAAGCTTAGCATGGGTATAAAATGCTGAAAACCTATTTTTTGGGAACCTCCTTATGTCAGCTAAAAGGACATAGAAATAGTTCTAGGTTAAGTAATTGGGAGATAGGTCAAATGAAGTCACTTTCAGCAAGTTGTAGATTCTAATCTACTCTAAACCACTTGTAGCGTTTGAGCTATAACTTCCAAATGATAGCTCCAAATGCCTTATCACTTGATCCATCCAAAAATAAACTTTCTAAGATTTCCAACAACACCTATTTGAGCTGATTTGGGTAAGTGTGGAAGAAGTTATAGCTATTAGAAATTGAAGGTTGTGCACTAGAAGCGACAAGATAGCATGTCACTATCACCTTTATACTTGCTTTGCTTTTTACTTTTCCCTTTGCTTTATGGACATTTGAAAGGCCCTTTTTCTACTTTCTTTTAGCTTGTAAAAGGCTCTCATATATAAGGGAGGCCTTAGGATATAATATTCAGATTTGAATCATATGAATTAGCTCAAAACTTTCTCTCTCTAAAACCTCTTTTCTCTTTATCCTTGTTCTAAGGTGGTGAGTCTTGAGTGAAATCTTTATAGAAATTTTGGTGGCTTAGCCTTCAAGCATTTCTCAGTGAGTAGCTTAGCCTTTAAACCAAGTCATATCTTAAGCACAAGGGAAATTTACAACTAAACTCAAGCAAGCTACATCCAGCCTATCTAGTTCACGCTCCATCATCCTTGGGAGTAGAGTCTAGTCTATACGAGTTGAAGGACCTGATTGGAGCAGCAAGCTTGGCTAGGGTAGATGGGTAAGTCCTTCTAGGTTTGAGCTACTTTTCAACCTTAACAGCTAACTTACGAGCATCCTCAAAGATCCAAAAAAGTTAGAGTTCAACCTTATCCAGAATGGTAGAATTAAGACCCTTGAGAAATCTAACAATAGTTTGCTCAAGTTCTTCCCTCAAGCTACATCTGATTATGAGTTACTTGAACTCTTTTATATACTTCTCAACCTTCATGCTTCCTTAATAAAGAGAAGTGACTCTTAGATAGAGTTCTTGCTTGTATGCAGCTGGCATAGACCTCTTATCCATGTGTTTCTTTGATTTAACCCAAGTTTTGATCTTGGATTTGCCTTCTAAAGCTCTGGTTCTCTTCAAGGTTTCATGCCAGAAGAAGCATACTGTTTCAGCTTTAAAACAGCAAGCTTAAAAGCCTTTTCCTTATAGTATCTCTTGATCTCAATGATCCTTTCCATAGCTTGTACCCACTCAAGGTAGTCTTCAGGATTAAGGCTACCGTTACACTCAAGTACCTCTATCCTAAAATCCTTAAGGTCATCTCTATGCACCCTTCTTCTCCTAGGTCCCCATTTGAAGAACTACTTCCATAGTGAGAGTCTAAGTAGGGGTCAGAACCATGAGAAGGGTCCTGTGGATGCTCTTTATCCCTTCCTCTAGGCTACGTCATAAGCTATTGTATTTGAGCAGTAAGTGCTCTAATGCTTTCTTACAGTTCTAGGATGGCTCTGTCCCTTCTGAGTTCATGAGCTTGTTCTTAAGAAAGGCCTCTAGGAACTCTCATAAGCTGTTAAGGAGGGGGAGAATTATTATCCCTCCCGGCCATGTGCTTAGGCAAGAAAAGGGGTTAGATGTGGCTGTTTAAGGAGCTAGGTGCTTTATAGCTGGACTGTGTTTGGTTTTTAGGGTTTCTTCGTAGCTAATACAACAAGTTCCAGTAAGTAGGAAGAGGACTGGACTTATAATCGAACAAGAGTAGTAGCAAATAGAGGGAAACTCACCAAGAATCAAAGTTAGGCTCTAATACCAGATGATGTATGTTGAACTGTAAGTTTGGAATGAACTAAACCTAGCAACTTAACATAGAAGGATATATCCTAGAATAAAGGTTGTCACCACTACCCAAGACTGAGGAGTCTACCCATCAACCTTCCTAAAGATTAGGCACCAGAAGATCAGATAAAGAACTCACTCACTAAACACAACCTGTGCAGGATAAAGTTTAAAGAGATTTTGAGAGAGTTTGCTTGAAACCAACAACTGAAGCTTTCACTAATCAAGACATGCTGCTTACAATGAAAAACAAGGCTTTAATACTCAGCCTTTCATACAAGATCAATGGCACTAGCATGGAACAAAAATAGCTAAAACAAATTGCATGTAAACTACTTAAACTAGCAGCTAATCCTTGAAGTCTGACACCTAATGCCCTTGCTAATCTCCATTATTAAGGTGTTGAGCTAATACCACTTCCAAGGATTGCTAATGATGGCTTTAAAGGTTATTTGCAGCTGCTTACATTGAGATTAGGCTGGCTGGTAGCAAGGCACAAATAAGATAAAATCTATTAGTCCAAGGGGAATTTCAAGGGAATTTGTGGTGGATAAAAACTGATGCAATGTGATTTGGTGCTGCCACTTTAGGATCTGTTAAGCTAAGGCTAAAACTAAACCTCCAAAACTGCTGCTGCTGCAGATTATTTTTCGATGAAAATCAAGCAAACTTTATCATTTAGTAGCTGATTTGTGTGCTAACAAATAAGCCAGGTTGCCATCCAAAAAGGGTTGATAATCCTTGAGTCATGATGATTCATCAATAGCTTTTGGAGCAACTCAAATATGCATTAAACTTTAGACAACTCCTTATTGCAACTAAACTAACCAAGGCTACTAGCTAGCATCAAAATGACTTGTGATTCTTGTAGGAGTACTCAGCCTATCCATCATAGCAAGGTCTACCTCGACAAGCATTAAAACTACATTGCTTCCTCTCACAGAAATGATCATTATGGTGATCAGTAAGCATGGAACTCCCATTCTTAGGTTGATGGCCTTGAACTGGACTCTGATTTGCATCACTACCAAAGATGAATTAAAGTGTGATGTGATCCCCATGGATACATGCCATATCTTGTTAGGTAGACCATAGTGGTATGACCAAAAGGTGATGCATAATGGTTTTCTAAACACATACTATTTCTCTAAGGTAGGAAAGAAGATCAACTTGGTGCCTTTACCCCTTCTAAACTCCGTAAAATAAATCCAAAAGCAGCTAGAACACTCGGACATGCTACTTAACCTTAGTGAACCTCTTTTAAAAAGCTTTATACCATGAGTTTAGAGCTTTTAAGAAGTGGATATTAAATATTTAGGAGGAGTTCAAAACCGCCTCACCAAGCCATCCCCTAGCTATTTCTTTACTCGAACGTTTCAGCCATGTATTTCCAGAGGAGATACGCTTGGATTTTTCCCCAAAGAGAGACATTCAACACTATATTGACCTTATCCCAGGATTTGTTCTTCCTATCAAGCCAGCTTATAGAATGAATCCCAAAGAAACTATGGAGATTCCATGCCTAGTGGAAGAATTGATGTCCAAAGGACTCGTATGTGAGTCCTTGAGTCCATATGTCGTACCTGCCCTCTTAGCTCAAAAGAAAGATGGGAGTATGTGCATGTGTGTGGATAGTCGAGCGATTGACAAGATTATGATCAAGTATAGGTATCTAATACCTAGGGTTGAAGATATGTTGGATGAGTTACATGGTTCTAAGATATTCTCCAAGATTGATCTACCAAGTGGGTGCTACCAAATTACAATTAGAGAAGGTGAAAAGTGGAAGGCCACGTTCGAGACCAAAGGAGGGCTGTTTAAGTGGCTTATCATGTCATTCGCCTATCTAATGCCTAAGTACCTTTATAAGGTTAAAGAATCAAGTATTCAGGCCTTACATTGGTAAATTTATGGTGGTATACTTCGATGACATTATGATTTATGGCACGAGTGAACAAGAGCATCAGGACCATCTAATTCAGATTATGTTGGCTCTTGAACAAGAGAAGTTGTATGGTAACCTTATGAAATGCACATTTTTCTCACATGAGGTGACTTTCTTGGGTTATATTGTCACTGGTCATGGCATTAAGGCAGATGAGAGCAAGATTGAGGCTATTTGGATATAGCCTATTGCTCAAAGCATTCATGATGTACATAGTTTCCATGGACTTGCTTCTTTCTACAAGTAGTTCATAAGGAACTTTAGTACAATTATAGCTCTCATAACTAAGGTTATTAAGGGTACATCCTTCAAGTGGACCCCCAAAGCCCAATATGCCTTTGAAGAATTCATGAAAAAGCTAACTCAAGCACCGAGGTTAGCTTTACGTTGTTTTGCTAAAGTCTTTGAGATTAAGCGTGAAGCATCAGGGGTAGGCATAGGTGGTGTTCTTACTAAAGAATGAAAGCCTTTGGCCTTCTTTGGTGAGAAACTGTGTGATTTAGGAAGAAATTATTCCATCTATGACAAAGAATTATATGCTATTGTGAGTTGCTTAGAGAACTAGAGTCATTATTTGATGGATAGTGAGTTTATTTTGCATTCTGATCACGAGGCCTTGAAGTATATTCAAGGGTAGCATAAAATATACTCACAGCGTGCAAACTGGGTGGAGTATCTCTAGTTATTTCATTTCACAGTCATGCACAAATCAAGAAAACTCAATCAAGCTATAGATGCTTTATCTCAAAGGTACTTGCTACTATTCTAGTTGGATGCTTTTATTTTAGGTTCGAGCATCTGAAGTGTTTATAGGATGAAGATGAAGACTTTGGGGAGCTTTTCTTCGCTTGTTAAAAGTACCCCAAAGGTGATTATTTAGTTCAAGAAGGATACTTGTTCAAGCGCACTCGCTTATGCATTCCTAAGTGTAGTACTGGGAACTCTTGATTCGTGAAATTCATGGTAGTTCATTAGCTGGCCATTATGATGAAAACATGACCCTTATTATGCTTAAAGAGCATTGTTATTATCCAGGCATGAACAAGGACGTCTAAAACGTCCTGAGGAGGTGTGGTACATGTCAAATGGCTAAGAGTCCTTTTGTTACCTCATGAGTTATACACACCTCTACCAGTACCCAGTCTTCTATGGGTTGATGTGAGCATGGATTTTCTCCTAGGCTTGCCTAAAACCCAAAGGAACAAAGATCCAATCTTTATTATGGTGGATAGGTTTTCTAAGATGGCTCATTTCATCCCTTTAACAAAATCAATGATGCTACACATGTTGTAGAATTGTGCTTCAAGGGAGTGATGAGATTACATGGTATTCCTAGATCCATTTTTCTGATTGGGATGCCAAGTTTCTTATTCACTTTTAGATCACTTTGTGCAAGAAAATGGATACTAATCTTAAGCATATCACTACTTTTCATCCACAAACGGATGGCCAGACTGAGGTTACTA
Organism: Lophocereus schottii; assembly: GCA_002740545.1. Classification (NCBI taxonomy): domain Eukaryota; kingdom Viridiplantae; phylum Streptophyta; class Magnoliopsida; order Caryophyllales; family Cactaceae; genus Lophocereus; species Lophocereus schottii. Next base: position 5,428 of record NCQV01071176.1, read on the forward strand.
ATCGAACCTTATGAACACTCCTAAGAGCTTTGATTAAACCTCATGCTAAATCTTGGGATTTGTTACTTCACATGCTAAGTTTGCATATGACAAGGCATATAGCAAGGCTATGGGTCTATCTCCTTTCAAAGTGGCCTATGGAATTGATCACCTAAGTTCACTTGATCTTATTCCAGGTCATCAGATCAAAAGCCTAGTGTAGATGCTACCAAGAGAGTGAAAGAAATCCAGAAGTTCCATGAACAAGTAAAGGGCATAATTAAGAAAAGTAATGCATCATATCAAGCCCAAGAAAACAAGCATAGAAAGAAGAAGTTATTTTAGCCGGGAGACCTAGTTTGGATACACTTAAGGAAAGCATTTTCCCTCAAACTGCAAAAGCAAGCTTAAACCACGAGTTGACGGTCCATCTGAGGCCATGCAAAGGTAAATGACAATGCTCACAAGGTTGATTTACCAGGAGACTATGGTGCTTCAGCCACATTCAATGTAGCAGATTTGAGCCCTTATTTAAAGATGATTACCTAGTCATATTGAGGTCAAATTCCTCTCAACAACGGGAAGACACTGGAGGTCCATCAAGTCAACCTAATTTGAAGGTGCAATTCAGTCAAGTTAATCCACATTTACCAGTCAAAGTCCAAGAAATGACCCACATTCTACGATCCACAACAGAAGGTCCTAAGATCAATCTAGTAAAACAGCCTAGTTTTATGTATAAGATTACATTGGCATCCTTGTGGTTTAAGTCCATTATTTTTCCATATTTTGGTTCCTAAGGAAGTCAACTATCAAGCCTCGCATAGAAATTCAAGTTAAGTCAAGTGCAAATTGAAAAATAAAGGCCATTTTGTAAAACACGCCATATTAGCACCTAATCTGCTCGGTTTGCTTAGCTGGACGGTTAAGACAACTTAATGCTGATTTAAACCTGATTTCTTAACAACGGGGGTTTGTTAACATCCTGAGGTTTCGCCCTAAGGGTGGAAATCAAGCTCAAATGATTTTTAAGCAACGTAAAGGGCTGCATAAAAACCAAAGGAATCCAGCTCTCTCACCTGGTTGGTTAGCAAGGTGGTTACCCCTTTGTTTTTGGGCATGTCTAGAAACTTCTCTACCTTATTGGTTGTTTATGGTGGTTAGAAACATCATTATACTTTCCTTTTGGCCTAGTAAGGTGTTTAGCCACTAAGGAGCAAGGAAAGAAGACAACATACATCCTGTTGGCTAGCCGTAAAGGGGGAAATCTCAGCAGCCTTTTTCTCTCTCTTCCATCTGCAAGGTGGCTCCTATAAGCTAATTAATATGTTTAGGAATTATTTTAGTCATTATCCTTTTGCTTAAATAGACCTATTGATTGTAATTCGCTTAGTTAAGCATGCTTTGTAAATTTTATTAGTTTAAGCTAGCTTAGAGGTTTCCTAAGTATGAAGAAACCACTTTTCCTCCTAAGTAGCGAAGGGTACATGTGTATAAGGCTAGCAAGGAGCTCATTTTGTAAGGAAGCGTTTTTGATTGAATGAAAGAAGTAGAGCATTTGCTCCTTAGAATTTCGTAAATGCTTTACTTGCTTATCCCAGCTTAGGTCGAGTTAGGTGGTGATCAAGTGCATCTTAACTCTTGTTTAGGTGGTGTTTCTATATCCTAATCAAGATTAAGGACCCTAAACTTCTTCTTGGTGGTAATTTTTGTATCCAAGAATTAGTTTAGATACCCTTTATCCTTTTTGCTTCCATTCAGATTCAACCTAGTTCAAGCTTAAGTCCACTTAGAGCATAGCTAACTTTCATTCCTCTTTTGAGTGTGAGTTGAATTAGTGTGTGCTTCCATTAACTTGAAGACCACTTTGATTAGCCAAATCAAAGATAACTAAGAGATAGTTTAAAAGTGAAGGAGTTAAAATTCAACTTTCATATCAATGTCAAATATGCCTTTTACAACTCTAAGCAAGCAGATAAATTGATGGAAAAGGCCTTAGAGCCATTGTATACAATTTAAGGATTCAAATGGGAAAGCCAATGGAAGTAAAGAGACCAAAAAGTAAGCAAGTAACAGTGAAAGTGACAAGTTGCTTGCCACTTTTAGTGCACTACTCCCTAATTCAAAAAGATATATCTTCTGTAATACTTATGATATATGCTAAGAATGCACTTCATTTTGGGGTCATTTTGCCACAGTTTAAGGAGAATTATGAACTTGATCTATACTTATTTCTCACTTTATGCTCGGGTATGGTTCTTTTCTGTGTTTTGTAGATTTTTGGACCTTTTTTCCCTTATTTTGACCCAAAATGAGTGTGTTTTGACTCCCCATGGATGCCCCTAAGTTACCATGCCCATTGAGAAGAAAGAATAACTAGAGAATGCTGAGATAGAGACCACCACAGACCCTCCATGGCAAAGGCCATGGTCTGTGGTAAGCCTGAAACTATTTACATCGATTCAAAGTAGGGGACATATGTTAGCATTTTTTCCTCGATGCTAAAGGGCAATTCATTTGTAGCCCCACTACAATTGTAATTTAAATAGATAATACAATTGTATTTATCCCAATGAGAGAGGACACACTTCAATATTAAGGTATACAAGTGTCGAAGTTTAGGTAAGTCTCTAATGTCGAGCTTTGGGTAGCTAAGTTTATGTATTTCTCAACAATTGTCTCTGTCTCGATAAAAGTAGGTATATGCCAAAATTATATTTCAAAATCAACCAATTTAGACATTTCTGAACAGTCATATCTATCTCAATAAGAGAGGAAACATGTTGAGATTTAGATTCTAATACGGCAAAGTTCAGACATTTCCCAGCATTCATCTCTATCTCAATGAAAAATGGACATACTTTGAGTTTCACATTCCTAAGCATCCAAGTTCATGCATTTCTTAACAATGGCCTCTTTCTAGATTAGAGAGGACATGCACAAGCTTCACGTTCACAAGTGGCCAAGTTCAAGCATTTCTCCACATTTACTTCTATCGCAATGGGAGAAAACAACTGCTAACCTTCATATTCAAAAGCGGCCAGGTCCAAGCTTTTATCCACAAATGTCTCTATCTTGATGAGAATGGACAAATGTCAAGCTTTAGATCTCCAGGCAGTCAAGTTCAGGCATTTTTCAAAAATCATCTCCATCATAATGAGAGCAAGTGGGCGCTAAGCAACATATCCTTCTAAGACGAAACTTAGGTAACATAAGTAAAGCAGTATGCACTAGACAACTCACTTTAGCTTTTTCTTAACTGAGCTTTAATTAAAGTGGGGCTATATTATAAGCATCTAAAAAGTCTTCCTGTCAAAAATCTAATAACATCAAAGTGCCAAATCAAAACAATATGGCTTGTGACTTATAGATATCGATAATCAAGAATCTTAAAATCAAAATCCTTATGCAGATTTGAACCCAAAGATGCCCACAAAAGTTCTTCTCAAACCTAAAGCACAAATGGGCTCAATTTAGGTCACTAATCATCCATTATGATTCTTTCTTGATATTGAACCCATCCTTTGTTGTATAGAGTTATGAGTCTTGATAGGGATAAAGCCACCAAGGATCAAGTCAATGTGCTAGTAGTCTAAAAACGTCAAGGGAAAGCTCCAAATGCACACATAATAGCTAAAGTCATCAAAGACATTTTTAGTGCCCAGACTGTCCGAGAATGCTTGCACAAATGCGTATTATAAGCTTGATTATTCAAGCATCAGAGGGGTTTAGGGACCTGTAATTCCATTTTTTGAGAACCTTTTTGTGTTAGCTTTAAGGGCATGAAAAGAGTTATAGGCTAAGTCCTAAAGAAATCAGTCTAATGGGAGCAATTTCAAAATGCTATAAAAACGGATATAGTCTAGACGACCTATAGCTTCTGGCCTATATCTTCTAAACAGTAGCTCCAAAGCAAGTCTAATCTAAGCCATACGAAAGAAGAGATCCAAGCTTTCCAACAGCTCCTGTTGGAGCCAATTTGGGCAAGTATTGTAGAAAATATAGCTTTTTGAATTAGGGAGTAGTGCACTATAAGTGATAGACATCCTGTCACTTTCTCCTTTTGTACTTGCTTACTTTCTACTCTCTTTACTCCCATTGGCTGCCCTATTTGAATCTCTAGGTTGTATTTAACCACCTTAAGGCCTTTTGCATCCATTTATATGCTTCCTTAGAGTTGTAAAAGGCATATTTGACATTGATATGAAAGTTGAGTTTTAACTCCTTCATTTTTAAACTTTATCTTGCTTATCTTTGAGTTGGCTTATCAAAGTGGTGTTCAAGTGAATCTTAATCTTACTTAGGATGGTGTATCCTACTCCTATGCCTAAGTGTGATCAGGGGCCCTAGTTTCCTAAAGTTGGTGTGTCTTATCTTTGTGTAAGCTAGTTTTCCTCTCTTTTTCTCGCTTACACTGTAGCTCCATTTGAGCTAGTTTCAGTTTCTTTGCTTTTCTTTTTTCTCTTTGAGTCTTCTTTTGATCTCTCTTACATGAATCTATCTTTCTCCATTTAAGATACATCATATTTGGTATCAGATTTATTGGCTACTCTCCTAGGCCATAGCCCCAACCCAAACACAACCTACTAGCCCAAACACAAAACCAACCCACGAAGAACCTGATTTAGACTTACTCTCAAAATGATTGGAAGTATGAGTTTGGAAAAGAAATTTGAGACTTCATGAGGAATTTTGAATAAGTAAGGAGCCAAAATGAGTATTTGAAGAACCAACTCGCTCTTTCTATGAGAAATCAAAGAAGAAATCTCCAGGGCACCTCATCTTTCATTCCATCTGATTCGAACCAAGAGGATGAAGGGGAGGAAAGCAAGCCCTCTGCTTCCTCAAGTGAGGAAGGACATGGGAGGTCAACAAGAAACCATAGAGTTCCCAACTATCCCAGGACTTTAATGTTGAGATTCTGGAATATGAAGGTCGTTTAGACCCAGATGAGTTCTTGAGTGGCTCCAAACCATTAAAAGACTGTTGGATACAAAGATTCACATGAGAAAAAGAAGGTGAAGCTTGTGGCTCTCAAGCTAAGGAAATATGCTTCCTTATGAGGGAAAAATGTGACCAAAAGAGAGAAAAGTGAGGCAAGCCAAGAATTAGAAGTTGGGATAAGATGAGATCTAAACTAAATACTGTTTCTTCCCTCCTTATCTCTAAGATAGGTACTTAAAACTCCACAATCTATAATAAGGAAACTTAAGTGTTAAGGAGTATACAAGAGAGTTTGAAAAGCTCTTGATCAACTGTGATATCCAAAAAAGTGAGGACTAAACCATTGTGAGATGCTTGGGTGGTCTTAACCTAAGGTATGCTGATGTGGTTGAACTCCAATAGTACTCCACTTTTGATAATGTTCGTGTTCTTGCTCATCGAGTTCAACAACAAAAGAGACCCACCTAAGCTTCCCCTCACCAAGAGCTCACCCTTCAACAAGGAGAGCCTCGAACCCCCTCACAAACCCACGACTTCCTCTTCTAACCCACCACCAAAGGAACCTTCTCCATAAAACAAGCCTCCTTCGGATCTGACTCAAATAGAAGGTGCTACAAGTGCTAAGGCTTGGGCCATATACCCTCAGAGTGTCCAAAATGTAGGGTAATCACCTTGGCCGAGTATGATGCAACTCAAGTGAAGGAAGAAGAGGAAGATAAAGACTTATGCTTCATGGAAGGCATAGAAGAAGTTGTGGAAGAGGCGGATGAAGGAGAATTGCTAGTTCTAAGGAGTTGAGTGGTCTCAAAAACAACCAAGATGAATAAAGGGAAAACATATTTTATTCAAGGTGCATGGTCAAGGGCAAGGGGTGCTCACTTATCATTGATAGTAGGAGTTATACAAATGTGGCATCTTTAAGCGTGGAAAAGAAACTCAATCTCCAAGCTATGGCTCAGCCTCACCCCTACAACATTAAATGGTTAAATCAAGGTAAAGGACTTCAAGTTAGCTCTAGATGTCTAGTTCCCTTGAGTATTGGTGAGAGTTATCAAAATGAGCATTGGTGTGACATTATTCCCATGGATGCTTGCCATATATTACTAGGGTGACCTTGGTTGTTTGATATGAGGGTTAAGCATGATGGGTCTTGAACACTTTCTCCATCACTAAGGATGGAAAGAAGATCACCTTAGCCTCTTTTCTCCCTCTCAGCTCACAAAAACCAAGTCACCAAGGCACCATCACTAAACTTAAATGCTTCTTACCCTAAGATAACATTTTCTAAAGGCCTCACAACATGAGTTTAAGGCCTTTAGAGATTGGTCGCTCTTATCCCATGAAGAAACCAAATCTCCCTTCTCTTAAACTCATCCCTAGCCACTCCTTCACTTAAGCAATACTCTCATGTCTTCCTAGATGAAATACCACATGGCCTTTCTCCAAAAAGGACCATCCTACATCACATCAATCTCATTCCTAGTGCTATACTCCCTAACACACCAACCTATAGGATTAACCCCATTAAAACCATAGAAATACAAAGGCAAGTAGAGGAGTTAATAGCCAAGGGTCTTGTGAGGGAAAGTCATAGTCCATGTGTCGTGCTCGCTCTTTTAGTCCCTGAGAAAGATGGCTTAATGAGGATGTGTGTGGATAGTCTTACCATGAGCAAGATTATCATTAAATGTAGGCATCCTATAACTAGATTTGAGGACATGTTAGATAGGCTTTATGGTTTAAGGGTCTTTTCTAAGGTTGATTTACAAAGTGGTTATTACCAAATCTGGATTAAGAAAGGGGATGAGTGGAATACCGCATTTAAGACTAGAAGGGGTTGTATGAGTGGTTAGTCATTCCCTTTGGCCTTTCTAATTTCCTTAGCACTTTTATAAGGCTAACGAATCAAGTGTTAAGGCCATTCATTGGTCACTTTGTTGTAGTTTACTTTCATGATATCCTGGTTTATAGCCAAAGTGAAGAAAAACATCTTGTGCATCTTACTCAAGTCATGAAGGTCCTTAAGAAGGAAAAGCTCTATGGCAACTTGAAGAAGTGATTCTTTTTCACTGAAGAAGTCACATTATTAGGCTATATTGTCACGGCTGAAGGGATCAAGGTTGATGAAAGCAAAGTTAAGGTATTTAGTTTTGGCCTACTCCATCTAGTATTCATTATGTGTGAAGTTTTCATAGACTAGCCTCTTTTTATAGGTGCTTCATTAGAGACTTTAGCACAACCACAACCCCTACGACTGAGGTTCACAAGGGCACATCATTTAAATGGAATTCAAAGGCACAACAAGCCTTTGAGGAAATCAAGAAGACGCTCACTCAAGCCCTGGTCTAACCTTGCCATGTTTTAAGAAGATCTTTAAGGTGGAGTGTGATGCATCTGAAGTTGGTATTAGTGGAGTTATCACCCAAGAAGTCCGCCCCATTGCCTACTTTAGTGAGAAACTATGTGATTCTAAGAGAAAGTATTCCATCTATGATGAGGAATTCGATGTCATCATTTTATCACTTGAGCATTGGAGTAATTATTTGGTGGCAAATGAGCTCATTGTCCACTCCGATCATGAGGTACTCAAGTATATTCAAGGCCAACACAAGCTTAATAATTGTGATGCCAAATGGGTTTAGTACTTACAAAATTTTCACCTCACCATAAAGCACAAGTTCGGGAAGGTCAACAAAGGAGTCGATGCTCTTTCAAGGAGGTATCTCCTATTATTCCAACTTGATGCTTGTATATATAGATTTAAGCATTTGAAGTCACTTTGTGATGAAGACGAGGACTTTCGAGAGCTATTCGTGGAATGTCAAAGGCATCCCAAGGGAGATTTTCTAGTCCAAGAGGGCTACCTGTTCCAGGCCACACGACTTTGTGTCCCTAATTATGGCACAAGAGAGCTCCTAATCCATAAGGCACATGGTGGTTCTTTAGCTAGCCATTTTGGTGAGAAGAGAACCCTTATCATTCTTAAAGAGCATTGCTTTAGGCCTTGCATGGATAAGGATGTTCAAGATATGATCAAGAGATGTGCAACTTGCAAATAGCCAAGAGTCACACTCTTCCCAAATGCCTCTATGCTCCCTTGGCCATTCCAAGCTTCCTATGGGAGGATGTAAGGATGGACTTCATCCTAGGTTTGCCACAAACCCAAAGGAGTAAGGACTCTATCCTTATGGTTGTTGATCGTTTTTCAAAGATGGCACACTTCATTCCCACGCAACAAGACCAATGATGCTACCCATGTAACCGATTTGTACTTCAAAAAAGTGGTCAAGCTCCATAGCATTCAAAGGTCTATAGTGCTAATCATGACCCTAAGTTCTTGAATCACATAGGGTGACTTTGTAGAAGAAGCTAGGTACTAAGCTCAAGTATAGTACCACATGCCACCCACAAATGAATGGGCAAACTAAGGTTACAAATAGAACATTGGGAGTGCTCTTAAGGACTTTGATTAAGTCCAATCTCAAGGCATGGGATCAACTCCAGCTCATACCTTGTTTGCATACAACAAGCCACCTAGCAAGACCATGGGGATGTCTCCTTTTAAGGTGGTTTATGGAGTTGAGTCTCTCTCTCCTCTTGATCTCACTCCATGGCCTACGAATTTAAAATCAAATGTGGAAGCATCTAAAAGAGTCTAAGAGATCCAAGAGCTTTATGAGAAGATTAAGTGCAAGATTGAATAATCTAATGTCTCTTATAAAGCCTAAGTAAATAAGCATAGGAAACCGTTCATCTTCAACCCCAGTGATCTAGTTTGGGTGTACTTGAGAAAAGAACATTTTTCCCCTCCAAATGCAAGTCTAAGCTCATGTCAAGGACTGAGGGTCCCTTTGAGGTATTGGATAGGATCAACAAAACGAATAAAAGCTCAACTTAGTAAAGATTATGAGACATCCGCCACCTTCAATGTGGCGGATTTATCAACATACTGGGAGGATGACACATTGGTGAATTTAAGGGCAAACAAGGGGATGATGACGGGGATGAAGCCACCAAGAATTAGGTTAACATCCTAGCAGTGTAAGGAAATTAAGGAAGAGCACCAAATGCACAACGAATAGCTCAGTTCATCAAAGACTTTTTTAGTGCCCAAACTGTCTGAGAAGGCTTGCACAAACTCGGCATTATAAGCTTGATTATTCAAGTTTAAAAGGATTTTATGGAGAAGCTTTAAGGGAATAAAAAGAGTTCTAGGTTAAGTCCTAAAGAAATAAGTCAAATGAGAGCAACTTCAAAATGCTGCAAAAATTAATCCTAGACCACTGGCACCTTTTGGCCTATATCTTCCAGATGGCAGCTCTAAAGCAAATCTAAGTATACGAAAGAAGAGATCCTATCTTTCCAAAAACTCATATTAGAGCTTGGGCGAGTTGAATGTCACTGCAAGTGCACAGTTGTTGTAGTATTGTTTTAATATCAATCTCATAGAGACCAAGTGTAGTCTATCGAATTTTAACCTATTATAAACACCTAAGCGACCAAGTTTTCAATTGGTTATCTCAACTATCAATATTTAACTATTGAAAATTCAATGAGATTAAAAATATCTATGGAATTGCTTCAGCTAGTAAAGAGTTGGATCATTGAATTTAAATATGCACTTTATCTAGATTGGATGATTCAAAGAAGTGCAATGAAAATAAGAATTCAATCTTTTCTTTCAAAACAAATTGATTTTCCTAAACTAACCCAATTAACATTCTTTCAAAAATCTTTAGTTTAGTCTTGGTTATGGATTCTTGATTGTTAGAATTTTCCTCTCAACAAATAACTCTCTTTCAAGTAGTTATTAAATTAAGTTCTAACTTGTTGTTCTAATAGTGGGTTTTCCTTTCAGTACTTCAGTCAACTATGTAGTATATGCAAACAAATTTGACCAAAACTTACTCACAACAATTCATCCACAAGGTAGAATTCAATCAAGCCAATTAGATAAAGCACAAATATTAAAAATTGGAGATCCAACACCAATACTTTGGCTAAGAAGTCCCCAGATTAAGAAAAACTACTCACACAAAGTGAAAATAATCAAAATCTAAACAAAAGGTCAAGAAGAGATTAGAAGCAGAAGAAAACTTAGCAACTATGGTGGTCTTCAATGGCTTCGCAAACTCCAAACCTTCAAGTGCCAATCTTCCACTCCAATTCCCTCTCTTACTCTAAAGAAAACTTGAAAAATTCTAAAACTAATCATAAAAATGAGTACTGGGTGCTTTGGTTTTCTATGCTCTCTTCCTTTGCAGCCGAAACGTGCTCTATTTAAGCATAAACTCAGCCGTTCTTAGCCACAACTTGAACGAAGACGAAAAGGCAAGCAGTTTCAAGCTTACCACAGACAGGGCCTTTGCCACGGAGGGTCCGTGGTCACCTTTGTCTCAGCATTCTCTAGTTCTTCTTTCTTCTCCACGGGTATGATAACTTAAAGGCATCCATGGGGTGTCAAAACGCACTCAATTGGGGTCAAATAAGGGCAAAAAGGTCCAAAAATCTGCAAAACACATAAAAGAGCCATACCCAAGCATAAAACAGGAACTGAGTATAGATTATAACATAAAGTCTATAGTTCGCCTTGAAAATGCAAAAAGACGGCCCTAAAATGACGTGCATTCTAAGCATATATCAAACTCCCCCATGCTTGAATCATTGTTTGTCCCCAAGCAACTATGAAAACCACATATAAAATGAAAAATCTCCTCGGGTAAACATAAGTAGCAACATTAGTAGGCCACCAACCCAAGAAGCTAGCCCAAAAGTGATGAAAAATATTGTAAAATAGATGAGGGAATGAAGTTTTCCATATAAGCACAAATACCACCACATTAAACATTGAATTGATCACTTAAATTAGCTTAAACAGTAATATCAGCACATGTAATACGGAGAGCTAAAAGAACTAGTAGGCCTTCACTTTAAGAATGAAGTTTCTATTGCTCATGTGTTTAAAAATATAATGCAGTTTTCTCAATTCTTATTCCAAAGAATCAAATATACCATAAGCTTGACAAGACTCATAAATTCGCCACCACGAAAATGCAATGCATGCTATACAATCATGAGGACTTTGATAGGATTGTAACAGGCCTGTGGGTAAAGGTAAGAAGGGAACAAATATGTTGGGATTTGTGGAGCTGAAAGCCAAAGACTGTGAGTAGCAATCATCTTCACCCAACTTTTCATAAAAAAAACTCCGTACACCAAACACCTATACGTCTAAAATACGTAAAATAATCCTGAGTTGAAAAGTGTTGAAGGATACTAATATTAAATTTATACCAAATTCTTGTAGTATTTTGCTTCCGTTTTTTTCTCTTTTAACACATTTTTTTCTTTGTTTTGATTTTCTTTTGATTTTGCTTCTATTTTTTTTTTTTCTATTTCTTTTCTTTTCTCCTTTTTCTAGATAAGAAAAGTATCATGGTAAGAGAAATTGTACACTTGTCAACACTTTTCCAACAACTTGAAAAATTCAACTAAAATGACACCAAGGCAAATATCGCGTATATCCCTCATTGCATACAAATAAACCACACCGAACAACATCGTCATTATCCACCAACTACTCCCAATTACTAATGAAACTGTACAGTCGTGGCCAAAAAGGTAGAACATGTATTTCGCCAAGGTTCAATATTATAGGTTTGCATCAAGAAAACGAAAGCTCAAGGCTTAATGGGGGTAGCAAGGCATAAATCATAATAAGGGTGGCTATTTGGTTAATGTAGCTCAAAAATTCAAATAATGCCTCAATCATATCGCCTAAATACGCATGCTAAATGTGATCTTGAGCAAGAGTCAAAGTAAGTTGTAGAGATTTGAAATCAAGGAAGAGCCACATATGAAAAAGAATATGAGATAATTAAAATGATGAATTACTCTAAATAAGGCTCAAAGTCTTACCGGAAAACTACCAAAGCTCAATTAGCTGATTAGATCATACGTGCCAAATATTCATGTAAAGACTCATTGAGTAATCGAGTCGCAGTTAACATGATAGACAAAACATAAAGCACATTTCAAAAACTTATAATCAAACATTTATTCATAAATGGGCATAACAAGAATGGTCAAGATAAGCTCATGAAGCACATTTCGAAAACTTATAATCAAACATTTATTCAGAAATGGGCATAACAAAAAGGGTCAAGATAAGCTAAAGAAAGCTACTTAGTCTAAGACTCCTCATAAGAGGATTTTATTGCTTTTGCCTCTTTTTGTGTTTTTTTTCCTTTCAACACACTGAAATAAAACTAAAAATTGAAAATACCAAAATAAAGCTAAAACTAAGAAAAGAAACCTGAAAATAGAAAGGAAAATGAAATGATTAACTAAAAATGCAAACGACTCCTAAATGCAACACGTAAAATGCAAACTAATCACACATCCACCTCACATATGCATATTCACACATAACTCCCCCATTCTTGGACAAAGCATTGTCCTCAATGCAAGGATATAAAAATAAAAATAGAAAGAAAAAGAAGAACTAAAAAGGAGTAGGAGGGGGAGAAGAAGGAGGGTGAGGATGAGAAATATGCCAGTCTTAGCAAGTCTCTAAACAGGTCCTAAAGTTTTGAAAGTATTGGTTTTGGGGGGCAATCATCCCATAGAGCTCATCATGCCGCTCCTGGATTAAGTCACAGAGCACGGTATGCTCAGTTTGAATGTAAGCTCGGAGGGATGACTGCTTCTCTTGAATGGACTGGAGGGTAGCATGCAAACCAACATAATCAGAGGAGGAGGATGCTTGGGATGAACTAGAGGCCCATAGGTGAGGCAAGGGAGGAGATGATGCGGGTTGCGCTAGTCTCTTCGTCAACCGGCAAAAAGTATAGATTGATCTGGTTCAAGAGAGCAGTTCATTCAACATTAGGGAGGGGCATGAGATGGTTCATCGGATAAAGCCAACAAATACACCTAGCCTCTACCTTACAACATTTCATTTGTTTAAAAGCGGCCAAGTTCAACCGCTCAGAACCGGGAACTCTATTATCAGGGTTCGGTTCTATCTCTATAGACCTAGTAATGGAGGTAATAAAGCCCCCAATCACAATCCCATGTGCGGAACTAATGGCTGCCCTATGCAGCTGATTAACCAAGGATGAACTGAGGTCAAGTTGGTCACCTTGTAGCATGCTATATAGGAAATGGAATTCAGACAGGTAAGGCACATTCAAACTATCCTCCGTCACAAACAAACCACAAGCAAGCAATCTTTGGGCTGTTCGAATGCAGAGGTTTCTAAAATGACAATGCCTTTAGAGTTGCTCATATCATACCGATAATCCCCAGAAATTTAATGCTAAAATGCATTTGGGTTAAATTCTTTAGGGACATGTCGATAGGTGTTGTGATTTTTCCGCAAGCACAGGGTTAATCGTTGTAACGCTAACGGGTGTCGATCCCAGGGATGGTTGTGAAATTTGATTACCAAAAATTCTATAATTTAAAATTAAATGCTAATTTACCAACTCCAAAATCAAGTTATTCTACCAATTACTAAACTAAGTAAACAATATTAATTCATGGAAATGGAGGCTGTAACTTACAAAGCCAAGGAGAATCAAACTGTAAAGAATTTGAGCCCAACAACACTTAGCCGTTATTAGTTGTTTTTGTTCATTTACCAAACAGAGCAAGCGAATGGAAGCAGAGCAATGAAAATCTGCAAAACAAAGAATCAAGGGTCCAATCCAAATCAGAGTAAAGTAGAACTATCATATCCTTAATTGAAACTGAAATTTTGAATGAAGAACATAAGCTATCAAAATTCAAACCCCAAAACTACTACCCTAATCTACTCTGCTCCATGTACTCGTTGCTCCTCTTTTATTCCTCTGTTTTCAACCTCCATAAGAGCTCCCCCGCAATGCCCATTTAATTGCTTCAGTTGCCCTTCAATAAACTCTTGTAACTGACGGTTTGATGATGGCCATGATGATGGATAATTAGGGAGGAAAGAGAGAGAGCAGAAGTAGCGGCTATGGTGTCGGGGAAAGCGAAGGGTCACGGCTCAGGTTTCTAGGCTTGTGAGAACCGAAAAGGGAGAAGGAAGAAGAAGAACCATGGTCTTGAAGATGGGGATGATGGCTCAATAAATGGTGAGGGGAGAAAGGGTGCAACGGCTGGGTAATAAGGGAAGAAGGAAGGCCATGGGACTGCTCTATTCCGTTCTTCCATTCGTGGCCCTGTTTTTCGGGTCTGGGCGTCGTGGTTGAGGAATGAGGAAGAAGAAGAAGAGAGGAGATGGAGAGGAGCTGGCCTGACACGTGTCGTGCACGTGCTAATTAAGCGAGAAGGCAAGGGAGTCACGGACTGGACCAGCGCGTTTTGGGGACAAAATAGGGCCGGCGACAAAAGGAAAGAAAGGGAAAGGGAAAGAGAGAGGAGGTGCGGTCTGGGCTCGGTTGGGCATCACATCTGGGCCATTGGGCTCAACTCTGCTTCCTGTTTCTTTCCTCACTTGATCCAGCTTCATCCTTTGACCAATTATTTATATTTTTTTCACTTTTGTTTTCAATTCCTATAAAATAAACAAAACATCATTAAAGTCCTAATTTAATAATTTATTTCGAGCAAATATTAGATAATAAAAGGGATAAAATATCACAATTTCTGGTTAAACTATAAGGCAAGTCCATACTCGGTGGAAAACTGAATATGCTATTAAAGGCACTTCAGTTCAGTTCATAAAGTTCCTTATTTAAATAGAAGGAAATGTATCGTTCTTGACAACGAGGCCCACTCATGTCCTCCACATGTAACACACTCAAAAATTTAAGGGGTGAGGTTACGATGTGTGTGGTCCCTAATCTCTAAAAATTGCCCTATGCCTCCCCTAGCAAAGAACCAACTTATGTCATCAAACAACCCAACCTAGTCAACAAATCCTCTTCATAATACGAGTAGGAATAACTAATCTACCACTCAAATTATTGTATTAAGTAACATGCTCAGGATGTGTTAAACCAAGGGAGTTAGGGATATTACCTTGGTTTCATGAATTTGTTGAGGTTCGGGAAGTCCGGGGTGCTCATTGAGGGCTTGACTGGATGTCCCCACCCCTTGGTTGGTTCTTGGCTTTTTATTAGGTGCCATTAACATGCTAAATGGATGGGTAAAAGTTTGAAACTTTAACTAAAGTGAAAATGGAAAAGCAAATAACAAAAAATGCAAAATTTGTGAAAATGAAGGTGAAATGGGAAGAAATATAGAAGAACAAGAAAATTTAGAAAAATGGAGATTGAAGTGGAGTTGTTAAAATTTAGGGTATTAAGATGGGCAGAATGTGAGAGAAAGAGGGACAGAAATTTCAAGGAGATTTAGAAAAAAGTGAAAAAAAAAATGAGAAGAAAGGAAAGAAATTTGATGAAGAATGATGAAAAATTAAAGGTTTTAGAGGTGGGTGGTTATGGAGCTTTTAAAGAGAGAAGGAGATAGTTTAAAGAGAGAAGGGATGAGAGGTAGAGAAAAATGAAGGGATACCCAGGTCAAAGCACTTGAAAAATCCTTGACCGTGGACAGAGAGTCTCCCCAAGGACTTTGGAGTGCACCAGAGGGTCCATGGTGAGCTCTGTCTTTGTGATTTCTTTAGTTTTCCAGGCAACTGCTTTATGGACCGGATTGGACACCACGTGAGGTCTATGGAGAGCTTTGTACAGCTATTAAAAACTCTCTTATTATTTTTTTGTGATTTTTTGATGTTTTTTCACAGTTCATTTTGCTGCTTTTTTCCCTCTTTCTTTTTTTCTTTTACTTCTTTTTTCTCTTTTTTTCCTCTTGTTTTCTCTTTTTTTTCTTCAAAAAAAAAAATGCAATATATACAATCAAAGAGAAGAAAAACTAGTGGGAAAAAAAATAAATAACTTGGGTTGCCTCCCAAGAAGTCCTCTTTTAGGGTCGGAGCTGGACCGTCTCCTCCAGAAGCGCTTGACATCAGAAAGGTGGTGGACAGCAGACTTATCAATGGGTTCCCTCACATCTCCTAATTTTCTTTATCGTGGACCTCGAAATCAAAATCATGCACTAGAAGGTACCATCTCAAAGCTCGGAATGAAGGTCCTTCTTTGCCATCAAGTGACTCCATTTAAGATGATCCATGTACAGAATGAATTTGTAGTAGGCTCCATAAGACCGGCCACTTTTAAGCTCGACTCTTAGGTTAAAGTCACTCAATATCATCAATTTGAGGCATGCACTGCACTACTTGAGCAAACCTACAATAATCACTCAAGGACACCTCATTAGTAGCATAAGTCTCATCCTCAACTATGCTAGGTAGCGTAGGTGCATTGAACTCCACCCTTGCATAATCTAGGCCGAGGCCTTCAAATGTAACACGTTCAAACACAAAAGGGTCAACATGCCACCAATCATCAAATGAGCCAACCTTATGAAAATCCAAATGTTCTTCTAAAGCAGATGAAGGAGAGGTGATACTCTAGTTTTCAAACAAGACAAATTCAACGTGACATTCTCCTACGTCAAATGTCAAACATCCTCCCTTCACATCAACTTTGCAAGCCAAAGTGGCCAAGAAGGGGTCTCCCTACAATAATCTGGGCATACGTATTTACAACCATACCTAAGATGATAAAGTCGTCAAGCTCATAAAAATCACCTACTTTCACCGGTACATACTCTAAAATACCCAAAGGGAACTTCATGGAACCATCCATAAATCAAAGTGAAATGGGTGTTGATTGCAACTCACCTAAACCAAGCTTCTGAAAAATGAAATAGGGCATAAGACTAACACTTGCACCAAGATCACACAAAGGCCCTATCAATCCTCCCTCAGCCAACCATACAAGGAATAGAGACGCTACCTAGGTCTCTAAGTTTAGGGGAAACTCTTCTGGTATGTTCCAAAGGGTGGGGTCTAAAATTCAACATTTTTGACGTCACTCTCCACTCTAAACTTATCTCCACCTTTCTTAAGCTCTATACCTATAGACTCCCTTAACCCACCTTTCAAGGTAACACAATTACATTGCTCATGGGGATTTGCCTCGGGCTTATTGGAAAGTTTGCTCGGGTGTGTAGATGAAGAAGTAGCTTGTTGAACAATCTGGGCTTTTAACATCTTATTATGAGTAGTAAGCACATCAACCTTAAAGACCAATTGCTTGATATACTCATCTTGCTTTTACTGTGCCAAAAGCATATTCTTCATCATGGTTTCTAAGTTGGATTTTTGAGGTGTTTATTGAGGATAAGGTGATCTTTGGAATCTATGGGGTGGTCTAAAATTCATTTGAGGCATAGAAGGGACATTATACCTATAGGAGAAATTGGAATGATTCCTCCAACCAGGATTATAGTTGTTAAAGAATGTGTCATTGGTTGATCTAGGATCAAAATTGTTGACATAGTTTACTAGTTCACTAACATTTGGAGCAAATGGGCTCCCAACTTAACAATTCACAGTCAAATAATCAACAGATCCATAAATTTCACATGATAAGGGAAGGGGTACTTTAACTAATAGAATTAACATTTAATCATTCTAGCCTTTGAGACATGACATCTACTTTAGCAGAAAGTATAGAGATAGCATCAAGTTCTAACTTACCTCCAATCCTTGTGCGTTGGCTTCTCTCATCAGACCATTGATAGTTATTCAGTGCAATCTGTTTAATAAGATTGAAGCCCTTGTCTTCAATCTTGTTTATGAGTATACCTCTCGTTGCTGTGTCTATAGTAGACCCCACCGGTTGGGTGACTTCGTTATAGAAAGCTTGCACTACCATCCACTGTTGAAGGCCATGATATGGACATAGGTTCAATAGGTCCTT
>NCQV01071212.1:1985-12638 GCA_002740545.1 Lophocereus schottii
TGCCCTNCAAATTTCGGGCTGATCATATGCTTGCATATCCTTTGTACAATAGCCTGGTGACCATTAGCTAACCCACAAAGCCTGAACCAACAAAACCACTTCAATTCCTCATGGTCAGTCTGCAAATTAAATGTCCATCGGGTGCACAAGAATTTATAAAAAGTTTTAGAAGTATTTTAACCTAAAAGCTGTGAAAGTAATTGTAAAAAGAGTAGAAATCTTAGGGTTTGCATGATTTGCTAGCGTGGGCACTTGAACCTAAGAGCTTGAGCGTGAGCGAGTGAGATTTTAACCAGGACGATAGCGTATTGCATTGTGATACAACTCTTATAAAAAAATTCTCCTAAAATTGAAATAGTGACTTCTTCCACACATTGGTCGCCTCTAGATACTATTGCAAGTAACTGGGGCCTGTCTTGCTCACCATCCTGCAATCATACGTAATTATATTTGTTGATTGTTGTAATCAAGCTAGTTCGAGCCTAATTCAATTGATTTCATGCAAATCAACCCCATTGTACCTCATTTTAAAATATTTAAGATTAAAAATGATTTGATTTGTACTCTTGAAATTATACCTTGCATGGAGAAGAAATAGAGGCATACATCCCTCATTTTGATAACGCTCACCACCTATCAAAACTATTCTCTTTTCCTCTCATACATACATTCTACCTATAAGAAAATCTACATGTGTCTTTCTAAGAAGACTCTAGCAAAGTATGCCTCTTCCCTCAGATAAAACCTTTTTTCAAAATTCGACAGTGATAAAACTCTATCAAAATCCTCACTCAATACCTCTTACGAAAGGATATTTATTTTGAAGAGTACTAGTCCCATCCTGCCCTAACGTACTTGTTAGAAGCTAAGAACTATCACTTTGTCACTCTTATAAGGTTAAGATAGGTCTAAAGGGTCATAAATTGAGGTGAATAATCTTGTTTATCGCTTTCTTTAGTTTTATCTTCTTCACCATGTTTTCGTTTGATCCTCTATGTTGATGGGCTCCATGCTTTTATTCTTCTCTATAAAAATATGTTCATAATGAATTGATCACCTCAATTTATTATTTTCTTGTATGTTTTAATTCTTTTCAAGATAATTATTGATAAGCAATCAACAAAAAGTGTTCTAATTAAATGTCTTACTAAATAAGAGTAATTCATGAAACAAATCTATTGCATAGATTCCGAAATTTTAATTTCTAATATATTCGTTTCTAGCAAAGGCTGCTGTTAAAGCGAATAATGTAGTGGTGGTTTTGCCAACATCCACGGGATCATACCTTCACCTCTAAATCCATTTAATGGGTTCGTAGCCATAGAGCCGTTTAGTTAATGCTTTTTGAGGATCTCAAGAACCATAATCCTATAGAAAAGCATTTGTTCTTAAAAGCCAAAGCTTATGTCCCTCATTTGTCCCTTTTAATGTTTAAGGATTTGATTAAAAGAAGGAACTGGGTATCTTCTGTAGAATTAAGGATTTGTACATTTCCTAAAAAATGTACTAGGAAGTCTCTAGCAGTGAAAGTACCATTCCATAGTATCACATTTCATCCTAGAACACCACAGTAGAACAGGCAACACTGTGCATCTCTCACCATTTTAAGAGTCTATTCAGCGGTGGGAGAAAAAAGTTCACCATTGTAAGAAACCCCTCTGCCGTTGTTTATTCCTCCCCACAGGGGCATAAATTCTATGGCGTTTTCAGGTGGCGATGCACTCCTAATTGATTTGAATGATGCTTTTGCTTGCTTTCCTCTAACACATGTACTAAAAACTCTATCCTTAGCAAACTTTCTTTATAAAATCCTCTGACTAGTCCATGTCTAGCAAGTTTGCCAATGGTGTGCATATTTGCCTAACCTGGTCTCCCATGCCAAAGTTGACATTCATCATGATATACCTTAAGACATGCAAGATTCTTTCTTATCTATGCATACAACTTATGTAACACTAATTTAAGGTTTGGAGAGTACAACTTTGCCAATGTTGGAGTTGATAACATCGCACTTTGATTATGTGAATGTGCCTTTCTTGTCTTCGTCACACATTTGAGACATAATAAGTAGGTTAAATTTTAGCCCCTCAACTAATGCACATTATCAAGAAAAGTGAAGAAATTTTTACCAATTTTACCATAACAAATGAATTGTCCTTTACTTTCATCACCAATTGTAGCCTTTCCTTCATCTTTTATTTGGAGTTCTATAAAAAACGTGTTTAGAGCATGCATTGTTCACATATAAGATGTCATCTTCTATTTTTAGGTAAACTCCCAAAATAGAAAATTAGACTTTTCTACATCCTCTAATTCAAAGTTGACTCCCCATTTAGGGAGCATATTTTAATATCTTATTCCTAAGGTGTTTAGGTTTGTTCTCTTCGCCCCCTTCATATAGAGAACTTAAGTGCCTATGTCTTCCATAGGTATAGTAACCATGAACACTCCTGGGATAAGCAAGGTTCCTCTATTAGATTCTAGAATTAGAGTCACTATGATATATTTTATGATATTCATAGTAGTTATAACCTCCTCTAAAGTCTTCTATGATATCTTCTGCAATAGCCCAAATTTCCTTGACTTCTTGTAGAGTCTGAGTTGCCTTGATATCCTCCATCATATCTAGAGTGATGACCTCTTTTAAAGTTGTTATCTCTTGATATCCCTTTGGAAATACAATGGAACACCACCAATGGACTTGTCTAACTATTTATATACTATTTAATTAAACCCTTAATTAAAACTAATAAACCCAATGATTGGGACATTACGGCCATCCAGAACGGCAAGGCTTTAAGCATGTGCACTGGATATAACATAGAAAAGTATAGATCACAATCATACACATTCAGACATTATCAAACCATATACAAGCAGCTACTAACCATCATAAGGTTTGCACACCACAATAGAGCAATTCTCCATAGAGTTTACAACTTCATTAACTGAAGGCCTCAAAGTACAGCTCCCAAAATATTCTTAAACTAACATCATTAACGATCCATCCATATTCTCTTGCTCACTTACTTTCTTCAGCTAACCTGCTAGCTTGAGGGCAATTCACTAAGCATTTGCCTAAAACAAAATATGACAAACATTTCAAAATGTGAGCCAAAGCTAAGTACATGCATTCCTATATTGTTAAATGATCCGTGAAAAATTGGTTGGCCGCCCATTTTGCAATTCATTTTACTTTCAAACAGTGAATGAGATAAACATAAAACTATATTTTTAGTATTATCTGGTAGTGAACCCCTTTTGCCTGTTACGATCTATAAATTTGTGTACACCTGTCAAGTTGATCAAGAGACATGGCCTAAGACTGCGTGGGTACCTGAAGGGAGAGTGCCCTATAAATGATAACTGATGGGGTCACTAATTTGGTAATAAATCACTGAATAAAATGATTCATTAATATACTTACCAAGACATTATAACTTTGATAAAGGTATGTTGATTTCTAAAGATACAGGCAATAGACAAACATTGGGTGTTTAAAATATATTCTCACTCGATAATATTTATGCACAATAAGAAACAACAGACTAGGCCCCGATTATACTTAAAAAATATAATGGTAGATATATGCAGTTAGTAGGCAACGTTCATTTCATAATTTATAACTTTAGTAGAAATAGATTAATCAAATAGCATTCATAACTCAACATTTCAATATAAGATGATTGCACTAAGATGATTTGAAAACTAAATTAAATAAGGTACTTTAATTCGAGGCAAAACATAATGGAGCAAAGTAGACCAAAATAAAATAATTGAGGTTATAATGGAAAGGCTTTAATGGTCATAAATTGGATATGGGCTTTTGATATTTACAAGATGATTAGTAAGGGCTTATGCCCAAGAGGGATGTAGTTTGGTTCGAAATTGCTTTAATCACACCAACTTGGCCCAATAAGTGATATTCTCGAGTCATTATTCTCTCCACTTCTCCGATTTCATTCACATGTCCATCTAACTCTATTTTCCAACCCAATTGAGTTTTTAATCACAATGAAAGTTATTAAACTCACTAAACTTTGTAATTTTTTTTTTGCAATATCCATAATTATTTAGGACTTTTGGTTAAGCTCCTAAAATTCTAGTTCATAGTCTCATGATATTTTATTGCCGCTTCAAGGTCTACCTTAGAAAATTCATATCTTTTATGATCAACCTCAAATTGAGATATAAAATCCTAAAATGAAAAGCTTTGAAAGTTTTGCAGTACTTTCATTCACAGTGCAAAACAAAACTACCATAACATAGCTTCTAAAATTGATCTTAAACAAAACTGTGCACAGCTCCAATTTATCATGCGTAGTCTTTGTAAATTGGCTTATTTTCCAAAAAACTCAGAATGCAATGATTCAAGAGATATTTGAAAGATAACTCATTGACCTATTCATCAAAAATCACAATTTTTCGATACACTAATAAATACTAGTTTATTTCTAAATTACCCCAGTTTTTGGGTATGTTTCCAGCCTTACATGTTTTTACCCCTCTACTACAAGCCTACCCACTCTTCTCAAAACTTTTCATGGCACAACCTACACTCTTATAACCCTTGGTAATATTTAAAACACAATTGATAATCCTCGAAATTCAACAAATTTAATTATGAGAGCAACACTCACAACTCTTAATTGATATTCAAGTTTTCATGAACACTAACAACATATACTCATTCAAGTACTCAAATCATCATGATAAACTCTAAATTATCACAAATTAACATTTATCCAAGCTAAGATAACACACTACTAATTGAATTAGAGAATAAACGAGTGAAAACAAGTGATGGGAAAGTTAGGGTTTACCGCACTTCTATGCTTAGATTTAGAGAGTGGGAAGTAGTGCGTCATGGTGTTGATAGTGGCTGGTGGCATCAAGATTGCGGATGTTGGCAGCAGCTAGTGGCTAGTGTAGGAAAGTGGCGACAGCACCAGCAAATTCCAGCAGCAACAGCAAATTTAGAGGATGGAAACCGTGTGGAAGGTGGAAAGGAAAGTAAGAGAGCCAGAAGAGAAATTGACTTTTGCTTTGGCTAGATTTTTTTTTTTTTTTAGCTTACCTAACACGCTTAGCTGATAATTAACAAACAAAAGTTAGCTTTTTATTAATTATAAATTTGACACAAATTATGGTAATTAGCCAATTCAATTACACCAGCTTTTAAGCCTCAAATTGGGCCCAAATGAGTTGGGCTCAGAGTTGGGCCATTAATTGTGATTAAAAAAAATTTTCGTAACTCAAAATAAATTTTTGTGATGTTGTAGAAAATAATTTACGGCTTAGTCATATAACTAGGGCTACCCTCTATAATTAAAATTCGAATTGTGACGTAGGGTACAAAATGAATTTTCGCGACCAAAATGATTAAATGTGATAAATAATCATGGAAAATTAATAACATAACTTAATTAAATAAGCAAACATGATTTAGCGTTGGGCTATTACAGCCTCCCCCCTTAAAGGGTTTCATCATAGGAAGTTATAAAATTTGCAAATATATGCAGCGTTACCTCAAATAGTTATGGGCACTTGGCTTTCATTTCTTCCTCGGTTTCCTACGTGGTCTCTGAGGAGGTATGAGTTGTCCAATGTTTGACTAAAGGTATCTGTTTATTGTGTAGCTGCTGAATTATGTGATCTAGTATCTGGATTGGACACTCTTCATGCATTAGATCCCTAGTTATTTTAATGGGTTCGTTTGCAATAGTATGGTTGGGATCTGGCATGGACTTCTGGAGCTATGAGATATGAAATAAGTTATATACATGTTCAAGTTCTCCAAAGTAACTTCATATGGTCCAACATATCTTGGGCTCAATTTGCCTCGCACTCCAAACCTTCTTATACGCTTAGGTGGTAAAACTTTTAGAAAAAACCTTATCACCTTCTTGAAATCCTAGAGGCCTTCTTTTGCCAACATAGCTCTTCTCTCAACTCTGATTAACCCAAATATGCTCCCGAATCTTCCTTATTATTTCAGTAGTTTCTTTGATTAGTTTTTGGCTCAAGCTTAATACCTCATCTAAGTTACTGCAGCGCGATGGGGTTCTACATTTCTTTCATATAGAGGCTCAAACGGGGCCATTTTAATTGTGGACTTGTAGCTATCATTATAAAAAAAATTCCACCAATGGTAAGTTGTCTTCCCATCTTTTTTAGAACTCTTCTAGACAAGCTCTTAACATGTCTTCTAGAATCTGATTCACTCCTTTAGTTTGTCCATCCGTCTTAGGATAATAAGAGCTACAAAAATTTAATTTGATTCCAAAGGCCTTTTAAAGTGCTCCCTAAAATGGGCTTGAAATCTCTTATCTTTATCTAGCACTATGTCTGTTGGAATTCTATGCAATTGAACTATCTCCTTAACATATGGCTGGGCTAGTCTTTCAACTCTCCAACTATCCTAAACTGGCATAAAATGGGCAGATTTAGTAAGTCGATCAGTTATTATCTAGATGACATTTTTCTTTGAAGTAGAAAGAGGTAATCTCATGACAAAATCCATTGAGATTGAGTCCCACTTCCAAGTGAAAATTTCCAAGGCTCACAGTTCACCCATGGGACATTGATGCTCAGCTTTAAACTTTTGGCAAATCAAACACTTGTCTAGTAGTCTGTGCTTGCTTTCTTCATATTATTCCACCAAAAAAATATTGCCTCAGGTCTTTATACATCTTGATGCCTCCCGGATACACCGTGTACTGAGTGCTGTAAGCCTCCTCTAAGATCTTCTTCCTTAATTCCACATTTTTGGTACACACAGGAGACTCTGAAATCGTGAGGTCCCATCTTCACGTACAACAAATCCAGGCGACTTTTCTCTCTCAAGATTTCACTTTGTCCTTTGGAGTTCAGGGTCATCGTCTCGGTTCACTCGAATTTCCTCCTCTATGGATCGCTGTAAGGTAAGTGCTGACAATTGAGCACTTGCTTACGCATGCGACACTAATGGCGCACCCAAGTCCTCAAGTTCTCTTCAAAGGTTCAACTGAGTAATCACGATAGTGTTCAGGTTATGTTATGTCTTCCAACTCAGGGCATCTGCCAGAACATTTGCCTTTTCTAGGTGATATTGGATCTACTTGACTTAGGCGTGCAATTGCTTAAGTGGGTTACTTCACAAGCTTTAACATTTTTATATGGGCTTTTAACTTATGCTTCAATTTTTTTGGGCTAGGGGGGCAAGGCCTCCTATGGCCTCATGGTTCCCTCGTCCCTAGTCATAGTACTTGAGGGTTGATAGTGTACGGACACGTCAAATTTAGGTCATTGCAACTAAAAACTAATCCATATTTACTAAACTGAGAATAATAAACAAGAAAATATAATCATTCAACTAACAGAAATTGAACCTACTCTGAACATGATTAAAAACTATAATTTAAACACTATCATAAAAATTATCACAACTACTACGAAATAATAAATTCAAATGAATTAAGAGTCAAGAGAGAAACGAGATCACCATAACCTCTTAAATCCAATGGAGAATTTTAAACTTTTAATGAGTATCGAATCACGAATATTCAACATCCATCATGAATTCAAGAGAGTAGTAATAATTGAAACTTTGAGTGGAAGACCTTTCAGAGAGACAAAAATTAATACTAAACCTAAAACTGAAAATTCTAGTACACTTCAACTCAAAAGAGTGATTGAGTTCAAAGATTCGTAAAATTAGTAAGCTAATCTTTAGCTATCATGAATAGAAATTGATGATCTAACAATGACACCCAAGACTTATATTTGTACTATTAATACTATCCCCACACTTTCCAAATTACTCAATTTTCTATTTACAAAGTTGTTATTCCACCGCCTTTTTCCAACCTGATTAATCAACCACCAGAGTTTGTGTCTTGCCAATTTTTTTTAACTTCTAATCAGCTCCATTGCCAAACAAAAATTGGAAATATTAATCAATGAACTGACGTAAGCAAGTGATTGGAGAAAGGACATTAATTTTCTTGACCTAAATTTGAAAAATCTACAAATTATCTAGTCAAAAAATTCGAACAGAACCTACGCACACGACCTAAACATTATATCCTTATTTTTTTTATTTTTCTCAAATTTATCCCTCCAAAAAATAATTTTTATTTATTATAACAAATAGTTTAAAGATACATTATGTAACTATCACATCTTTTCACAGATTAAATAGTAGCATCATTAATTTTTTTCCTAACTTCATTTGCATAAAATAACATGATACAGAACTTATAAATAGGATAACTTTTAGAAAATAGTAATGAAATAATGTAAAGTAGCTATCTAGTTTGGAGAAAAAATCAATTTATAATAAGATAAATATAAAAGATGCACAAAACATACTATTATGTATTTAGTGAAATGAAAATATCTAATTATATTTTAAAATAAATTACATTGTAATAATCTTGTAGAACAATTAGGACTAAACTGAAACACGGAAATCACTGTCGGGAGTAGCCAACGTCAATCCAAATGTTAGGCGGCTACTATAGTCGCCTTGAGATTCCACGTCCTAGACTCGAGATCCATTACAGATGGTTGGGCAGCCGTGAGAGAGGGAGAGGATAGTCTGAGATTTCTGTGTATTCTTTTGTGCATTAAGTTGAACCCCTAACCTCATTATATAGGTTGGGGGTATGTAGAGTTGCTGCCTTAAGCGGCCCTAGTGGACGTTGGGCCCGAACTCAGTAGGGTCGTCCAACAGCTCCTAGTCGGCCACATAGGCCGCAAAATTCATGCTCTCCATGAATCACAACTCTTCACGCTTGATACTAGGAATAGGACGTGTGATCAAAAATAACCAGTAGTGTTATATTAGGTTACGATCTTACTAACATAACACTTTTACAAAATATAAAACCCCAAATCATCCCAGGCATCACCTGTGGATCTCTGATCCCTTATGCCATGATATATCATATGATTATATACTCAATCTAACCGTCTGGCCTAATATGTTGATGATGGATAGATTTTTCCTTAATCACTCATGATATTGCACCTTAGCTTAATTGCATTCCTAACATGTTTTCATTGGACTGTATACATTATGGTCCTTAAGAGATATATTAAGACACCAACATCAAGCTTTGATTTTGTACCATAGCTTTAAGTCAAAGGGTCATCGCCCACAAGGCCACATAGTGACAAGACAAGAGGAATTCAATTGGCACTCTGTGCATAGGTCGTCTTTTAAGTACACATAGTATGAAATGTGTGCCAGGACATAGCTCCCACTTTAATTGGACTCGTCACTACATATGCCATACGAATCGTTAGTTTAGATTTTCACCCTAAGGTGAGCCATTAGATTAACATACTAAATGCTAATCTTGACACTCAAGATTTGACCTTTAAGGCTTCAATATGAAAACATATCTCATATTCAACTCCATCGAGTCTTATCTTAAACTCACTAAGGTGACTACATTCTATCTTATTCATACACCTCCAGTATAAGTTAATCAGTATTGCACACCTAGTGCCAATATAATTCAGTCTCATCCTACCCGCTACTTAAGCGTCAGGGTGATTACTTGTGTTACTAGTTCAATTAGAAGCCTATGACTTTTCAACATATCTAACAAATAAATCATAAAACATTTAGAAAAACAAACTTCAATCTTTATTTCATAAATGCTCGTTACAAAAAGAATATATCTATCACATATAACATGATTCATCCCAAAACTAAACTTTACGAAGTCCTAGATTCAACGCATAAGCTTTGAAAGCATTTCTAGGAACTGGCTTAGTTAGCAAATCAACAATCATCTTATTAGTGGATATATACTTGATGGTAACTTCTTTTGTCTTTATGGCATTTCGCACAAAGTGATAATGCTTCTTGATGTTCTTGGTCTTCTAATGAAACTTCGGGTCCTTAGCAAACTTGATGGTAGCTATACTGTCACATAACATCTCAGCAGGATCATCGACTATAGGAGTGATGTAAAGATCCTGGAGGAAATGCCTAAGCCACATTACCTCCTGTGTGGCTAGGCTACGTGTGACATACTCTGCCTCTATAGTCGACAAAGCTATGCAATCCTACTTCTTACTGTACCATGATATGACTCTCCCACACAAGGTGAAGGCATACCTTCAGGTTGACCTGGACTCATCTGAGTCACCACCCCAATTGGCATCTGAGTATCTTCTCTGCTTAAGGTCCCACCTTGATAGCACAGGACTAACTCAATTGTACCATTAATGTAGCGTATGGTTCTCTTGGCGGCTTGCCAATGAGGAAGTCCTGGGTTGCTCTGGTAACAACTTACCAAACCAACCACGAAGCAAATGTCGAGCCATATACATAACATGGCAGACATTAAACTTCCTATGGCACTAGTGTAAGGGACGTTGTTCATTGCCTCTTTTTCATTATGTGCCTTTGGGCATTAGTTGAGGCTCAAGGTATGGAATAATGCACTCAAAATCATTCAAAGACTTTCTTGATATATGCTTCCTGGCTCAAAACTAAGAGTTTCTTAGGACGATTTCCGACTATTTTCATGCCCAAGACAAACCTAACTTCACCCATATTCTTCATCTCAAAGACGAAGGACAACCACTGCGTAATGGCTTCGATCATCTCCAAGTTGTTCCCAGCCAATTTTGTGTGTGTGTGTGTGTGTGTGT
>NCQV01071224.1:24132-35462 GCA_002740545.1 Lophocereus schottii
CACTACATTCATGGACCACCACGTGGACCGTTAACTATAATTAGTGCTGCTAAAATATTAGGAATGGTCAAGTATTGAAGTGGTAGTGGAGTTTTACTCAAATTGGTGAAGTCATGGGTTTGATTCATGGCGAAACCAAAACTTGTTTTTCAATTATTATTCTTTTTGCCCTAAAAATCCTTTACGTGCCTTTCAAAAAAATTCATTAAGGATAAATTAATTAATATTCTTTGTTTAAACATCATTTACTTCATTTTTTTTACCTTACAAATTGTTTATTCTCCTTTAAAAAAAATAAAAAATAAGGCTAATTAATTAATTTTTTTATTTAGACATCATTTATTTTCTTTAATTTATTTTGTCCAACTAAGTTTTGTGATTTTTCTTACTTGTGATTTATTTTATTAAGATTACATTAATTTTTGAATAACTTCATTTATTTCAATGCGATTAAAAAACAAACATATAATTAAATGTGTTATATTACTTTTATATCATAATACATTGGATGAAAAATGTAAAGCATAACTCAATAAATATGTATACTATAGCTCACCAAAAGTCATAATCCAACTCAATGAATGTGTATGTGCTTACTTAAATTGTTTATCATATTGTTTACGCGCTCTTTTTGACTAGGAATAGTTAGTATTGCTTATTAAATCATATTAATCATTTAATATATTTTATAACTCATTAAATATATATCACAGCTCACTAAATTAATATCATAACCCACTAAAAGAAATATTAAAAGTATACGTGATTGAAACTTTTCAAGTATGTCATTCTTGTACAAATAAAGAATCTTATATTTGAATTAATAAAAAAAATATATCATAACACATTGGAAGACAAATATAAAGTATTGCTCACTAAACATACACTATAGCTCACCAAAAGTTATAATACAACTCACTAAAAATTCATACCTCAAATATGAAAAAGATGTGCATGTGCTCACTTAAATTGTGTATTATATTGTTTACTCACCCATTTTGATTAGGAATAGTTAGTATTGCTCACTGAATCACATTAATCATCGAATATATTTAGCAGCTCATTAAATCAACTCACTAAATAAATATCATAGTTCACCAAAAGAAATTGTACAAATGACTGAAACTTTTCAAGTATGCCATTCTTGTGCATTTAAAAAATATTATATTTTAGTTAACTGAAAAAAATATCATAGCACATTATAAGCTAAATATAAAGTTTTGCCTATAGCTTGCCAAAAGGCACAATGCAGCTCTTTGAAAAAATCGTACATCAAAATATAAACAAGAATGTGGGGGTAAAGATGAAGTGTTGGAGGCAATGAGAACATACAGGTTCACATGAAACAAAACCACCACTCCTTTTTCATTTTCTTGCATTCAGTTTCATGGTGTACCACTTGGGTAAAGATGACATTTACAATCATGACAGGTACAATTATGTTCTTGTTAACTATTTCGTCCTACAAAATAATATCATTATCTGGCGACGAGTTTTATTTAGCCAAATTCTCTTCAAGGAGTTAACAAGTCATGTACAACTCAAGTTGGCAAGAAACATATAAGTGCGACAAATAGGATGGAAAATTCCACAATTGGCATGCCACGACCTCATAATTTTGCAAAGCAAGTAAGTCCTATTATTTTCTGCACATAAACATATTATAGTATAATGTAAAAACCTTGCACAGTTAACTTTTCGTTGTTGAAATTTCTTTTCAATTTGTAACTTTATGCAGTTGTATGATCAAAACATATCTATGGTGGAAAATATGAATACTTCTGGTTGCTCAAATCAATCGAACATCGCTCGAAGGCTGAATTTTGACCAAAGAGGGCAGGTAAGATGTTAAGTGATTTTCATTTGAGCACTTTAAAGAGTAGACTTGGAAGTGAAATACTTCTAGTGCCTTATTTTAGCAATTCGTTGCATTTGGTAATTATTTGACTATTGTTTTTATTCAGCTGAAATGCATCTAGGGAGTTAGTAAGGGTGATCGCTTAACTTCTACACNTTCACCTCTTTCAAGAGAACTTATTTGCTCTAAGGTAATTAATTCATATGCAACAACGCAAGTGCCTATTTTTTTCCTAATATGATATTTGTTAAATTGAAATAGATTATTGAACTTATTTGGCTATTTTTATTATTTTAAGGACAATTTTATTCACCATAATCACTCATCATCTGAGGAGATGAATCGTTTACCTCGTAGCCTTACAAATTCGAAGAGCACTCGAGTTGAATTTGGGACTTGCAATGATGGTGTCACCTCGAATGATGAGATTTCTGGAGATGGTTGTCAGAGACTTGTAGGAACTACACATAATCAACAAGCACAAAATCCGATCAACGGAAAAAAGAGGAAGGAAGTAGATACTTCTAAGTTTCAGCCAAGGTTCAATTTGTCTAAAAAGCAAGCAAATAAGACACTATACAATCAGGTAAATAATTGTTGAAAGATATTATGGACTCTATACTTCCAATGTATTTCTACTCTTGTATGCATGTGATTTTCTATATTTTTCTTACTTCAAGTATCCTCACCAAATTATTTTATTTGAATGAAACTCAAGTGTGGTCGTGCTGAGATAGAAAACTTAGTTGATGAGATGATCGATGAAAATCCGAACACGGTGAGGAGTTTCAGGAATCCAAAGAGAAGAGAGTTTGCTCATTGTTTTCTAGGCGGCATGGCATATAAATGCTTGTATATTCTTATATTTAATGTTGATTTATGGTTTACTTTGAGTTAACTAAGTCTGAAGTTAAAATATCATTTATTGTAGGCCTATATCGAGGGTAAAAAGAAGGTAGATAAGGACTTATTGAGTAGGATTCTTTACGAAAAATTGTTTGCTACTATTCATCAACCTGCAGGTAAGAGTACGCTATTCATTTTAATTTAGGATTTTGTGTGTCTTTAGACTTGATTCTGTTGAGTCTACATCTTAGTTAATCTCTTTGGTTATCTTTTCTAACAGTTAATTTTTTCTGTGTATTTCAATTGTCTAACGGGTTGCATTTCTGGAGCTAATTAACATCTCTTAGTGAAGAAAACAAAGATGGAGATTTTTTTATACATTTTTGGACATTAGTCATATTTTCTAAGTGTAGTGTTAGGTAGTATATAGAGCACTAAAATATTCAATCAGCTATATCTACAATTAATTTTTGATTACGTTAGTCTTTGTTACTATTTCTAAGTGTAGTCTACAAAAAAAATTAGCAGGATAGATTCAAAACAATGAAAGAATGTTTATTTTTGATTACGTTAGTCTTTGTTGCTATGTCTACAATTAATTTTTTTCAGGCACTAATGTACGTATAATTTATTTAATTGGTATTTGATCTACTTTAATTTGTTGCGGTTTGTTAATTTTATTGATTTATGTAGGGTGAGGTGTGCTGGTACGTAATTAGTATAAAACTTATTAATTAAAAAAAACCATTGTTTACAATTGTTCTATTTTTAACTTAATAAGTTTTATGTTAATTACCAGCATTTTTTTAAAAAAAAACTAAGATAATTCTAGTAACACTTTTAAGTGTGGGGAAAACTATGACTTCTTGTATCTTCCGGAGTGAGCATAGCATATAATGGCCACACATAAATTGTGGATAATTAATACTTACTCTGCATTTATAAGTATGGGAAATATAACTCTACCCTTATTTTCATTAAGTGTGGAGAACACTTGCACACTTGCCTTCTCCACACCTAGCCTAAGTGTGGGCAACTGCTGTTTCTACACTTATAAGTGTGGTTATTAGCAAGATTAAATGTGGCGGGAAGCAATTTTTTTTGTAGTGTGTACGTATGTGCTCACTAAAACTATATTATTATATGTTTGCTTACTTTTTTAATAATGAACAATTACTACTACTCCTAAATCTTATCGAACACCAAATATATTTCATAACTCACTAAAGAACTATTACAACTCACTAAATAAATATCATAGCTCACTAAAAAAATTGTAGACAACTATAATATATATAGTTTAGTGAGATTCAGATGCATGGTAGCATTTTTTTTAAGCACAACAGCACATTTTAATAAGCTATATAGTATTTTTACTAAGTGAAACCTAGGTACACAGGATGCATTAGTTTTGATCTATCCACTCACTAAAAGTATGTATTAGATTACTAAAACTATGCATCACTCACTAAAATATTGTAATGAGCTATACATTATTTTTAGTGAACTGAAATTCTATTGTTCAATTGTTTCTATACAACTGTTTGTATGATATAATAACTCACTAAATAAATATCATAACTCACTAGAAAAATATAGACAATTAGAATATAATTTAGTGAGTTTTAGATGCACAATAACATTTTTTTAAGTACAATAGCGCATTTAAGTAAGCTATATAATATTTTTACTAAGTGAAGCCTAGGTACATAAGATGCATTAGTTTCGATACATCTACTCACTAAAAGTACATGTTAGCTTACTAAAACTGTGTCTCAGCTCACTAAAATATTTTAGTGAACTAGGCATTATTTTTAGTGGGTGAAACTTGGTTCACAGTAGAATATTTTAAGTGAGTTATATGCTATTTTTAGTGAGTTGAAATCCGATTGTACAATCGCTTCTATATAATCGATTGTATGATATAACAACTGCACTTTGGTGGGTTGCATCCTATTTTTGTTGATCTTACTGTTGATTATTTTTTTTGATCTTAAAATTTCATTTCTGAATTTTAAGATTATAAATTTGGAAATTTTAAAATTTCCAACAAATTTCCAAATATGTCAAATTCTAATTTTTTTCTCGCTCTTATGCCCGTCATCTTCATACCTAAAAATTTAGATTAAATTATAACTAAACATATCAAATGGCTTTTGCATTTTGTTAAATATAGAGTAAAATTCAACCATTGAAAATAGGGGTTTCAACTTGAAAGAGTCGCATGCTTGGAACAAAGCACTTGGAGTAAAGTGGCTCTGGAAAATAAAGCGGCTCTGGAAAATTGTGACTGGAAACACCATTTTGACAGCATGGGTTAAAGCCTATTTGTTAAAAGTCTTCGATATTTTCCAAGTTTCTTGTCATGTTTCAGATGCATGCTTGGGGATGGAAAGCTCTGCTTACGTCAGAGATAAAATCATGCAAATTGTGGGTGGTGCTGAAGTACCTAAAGCATGGCTGCTTGACTACCAACATGGGGATAACTTGAAGTTACAGGACTGCTATCATCTGTTTTGGCCGTGGAAGACCCTGTTGCTTGGTGGAAAGCCCTATGGAAAAGGTGGATATGGACTAGGCATCAGTTTATATTATGGTTTGCCATTCGAAACAGGCTCCTCACAGGTGATATGCTCAGGGCTAGAGGACTACAAACTGGCAATGATTGTGCATTATGCACAGACCTTGGGCTTGATAATTGTGCCCATTTATTTTTCTCGTGTTTAGTTTCTAATGTAGTTTAGGCTTCTTTGCTAACCTGGTCTAGGATAACTCCAAGATGTTGGAGTTTTCAGAGGGAGCTTTAGGATACACAAATGTAAGGGAAATTTTCAACTGTTAGGAATTAGGGCAAACTAATAGCGGAAGCGTTATGATCAAAATGATAATCAAAAGTAAACAACGATAACGAGAATAATAAAGAACATTAAGATTTACGTGGAAACCCAATGCGGTAAAAAAAACCACGGACGGCGACGGGCACAAACAATCCACTATGACTAGGAAGAGTACAAACGATCACAATCACAATGAGTGATTTGATCAGGATGACAATCTCTCAACGCACTCTCTCACAAATCTACGATAGTGGAAACAGAATACTCTATAAGTATTTCTTGCTGGTATGTCTTGAAAGGGGAGAGGTGAGCCCTTTATGAAGGGTTAGGATGAGCAAGAATTCTGCAAACCCGAACTACCGTAGCTACAGGAACTCCAAAAAACCCTAACCGTCTTGGTTGGCCATGATTGCTTCTTCGTTAGGTTGTCGAAGTAAAATTGGGCCATAACCCAACAATCTCCATTTTGGACCAATTTGTAACATCAACTCTCAAACATCACCAAAGCACCCCAAAGGGTGATGCCCTAAAGGATAGAGCCTTGGAGGGCAATCAAATGCTATGAACACCAACTAAGTCTAAGGAATGCTTGAACTTAGCTGTAGGGAGAGGCTTCGTAAGCATATCTGCTGGATTCTCCGAAGTATGAACCCTCCTCATGACAATCTCTCCTGCAGCAACTGTGTCTCTGACATAGTGATACTTAACGCTTATATGCTTGGTCTTGGAATGATAGGCATTGTTCTTGGTCAAGTGAATAGCACTCTGACTATCCGAAAACACCACAGTAATACCATGCAGGACTCCAAGTTTAGTAACAAGGCCCCTCAACTGGGTAGCTTCCTTCACACCTTCTGTAACAGCAACATACTCAACCTCTGTAGTAGAAAGAGCTGTAATAAATTGAAGTGAACCTACACACATGGTGAAAATATACCCTGAAATGGACCTCCTCCTATCAAGATTACTAGTATAGCCAGCATCAAGAAAACCTATAACATTCTATGTATCAGCTCTGTTCCTGTCAAATACCAAACCTCTATCAATTGAACCCTGCACATACCTAAGGATCCACTTCACACAGCCTCCCAATGATCCCTGCTTAACGACTTACCATACTCACAGCATGTCACAAGTCAGGCCTAGTGCATACCATAGCATACATGAAACTACCAACTGCACTAGAATAAGGAACATAAGACATCTTCTCAATATCCTCCTCAGATCATAGACAAGACTCAACAGACAATTTAAAGTGAACTGCAAAAGGTGTAGAAACTGCCTTGCAGTTACCTATACTAAATATGTTTAGTACTTTCTCTAGATATCGACTTTGAGACAAGTATAGCTTACTGGCCTTTCAATCCATCTGAATCTCCATGCCTAGTATCCTCTTTACAGAACCCAAGTCCTTCATCGTAAACTCCCTACTGAGTTGAGAATTCAACTGGCTGATTAAGGACTTATCCTCGGAAGCTATCAACATGTCATCAATATATAACAGCAAGTAAACAAGAGAACCATCAGAATATTGCTTAAAATACACACAATTATCATACCGACTACATGTGTATCCAATCATAAAGGTATCAAACCTTTTATCCCACTGTCCAGGAGCCTGCTTAAGTCCATACAAGGACTTCCTCAACCAGCATACACATTGTTCCTTCCCGGGAACAACAAAACCCTCAGGTTGCTTCATATAAATCTCTTCCTCTAACTTCCCATGGAGGAACACAGTCTTTACATCAACCTGCTCTTACTCCATATCAAACAGGGCAACAAAAGTAAGAAGCTCTCTAATAGAGGTATGACGAATAACAGGAGAGAATACCTCATTATAGTTAATACCTTCCTTTTGGTTACATTCCCGAACAACTAGGCATGCTTTCCACCTTGCTTCTTTAACCCCAGGCATGCATTCCTTTCTTTTATAAATCCACTTGGTAGTAAGGCTCTTTGGCCTTTATAGCTCACATAGATCTCAAGTTCAATTCTTGTGTAGACTCTCCATTTCTTCTTGCATAGCTAGGACCCAAGTAGACAAGTTTGGGTAGGAGATGTTTTAGTGTAAGTTGAATGCTCAACACCTTCAGGAATCTCCTTTGCAACTGTAAGAGCATAAGCTACAAGTCCCTCACTATCATTATAGCGAGCGGGCATCTTGATCTCCCTACTTGGATGATTATGGGCTATGGAATAATCATCCTCCACTTGAGGTTGATTAATACTAGAACTGGGTTCAGTAGTCCGAACCTTCCTATTGGAATGATCAGCAGCTCTATCTTGAGCTACAACAATCTCCGCATCTATCTCCATCATCTTATTGGCATCCTCTCAATCACCTGTAAGAAACAACAGATTTCTTTGCAGAAGATAACAATGCATTTTTATTGAAAGTTACTCTGAATAACTTTCTTAGAGTTAAGACACTACATTTAATATCCCTTAGACTCATATGTATAACTAAGGAACTGGCATTTAGTAGCTGTTAGATGTAACTTCCCATCATTTATATGAGCAAACACAGGGGATCCAAATATTCTTAGCATAGAATAATCAATAGGATTACCTGGCCAAACTTCTTTTGGAATCTAAAAATCAATGGATGTATGTGGAGATTGATTTACTAGATAACAAGTTGTAAACAGCTTTAGCCCAGAAAACTTCGTCATCCCAAAGCCCTGTATTAGAAAATATACAACGAGCTTTCTCTCGTAGAGTCTGATTGATGCGTTCTGCAACTCTATTCTATTGGGGCTTACCAACCAACGTCTTGTGCATAGCTATGCTATTGACAGCGCAGAACTCAGTGAACTCCAACTCATAGAACTAAAGACTGTTATCGGTCTTGAGCTTCTTGATCCTTCTCCTGGTCTGGTTCTCTACAAGAGCCTTGAACTTGAATGTGAAAACATCTCATTTTTCTGTCTCAAGAAGTAAATCCAAACCTTTTATGAGAAATCATCAACAAATGTTAGCATATAGTGCTTACCTCTAATGAAGGAACCCTTGAAGGACCCCATAAATCCGAATGGATGTAATTAAGAATCCCCTGCGTATGATATTTAGCGGTAAAGAAACTAACCCTCCTCTATTTCCCAAACACACAATGCTTACAGAACTCCAGGTTACCTATGCCTGCGCTATCCAGACAATCTTTCTTACTCAGAATGGTCATCCCCTTCTTACTCACATTGCCAAATTGCATGTGCCATAACGTCGTAGTATCAACATCTGTAGATGTTGTACAAACTACTGCCAAACCTGTAGCTGTTGTACCCTGTAAAAGATAGACACTCCCCTGCCTAAGTCCCTTTGTCAGCACCGTGGCGCCCCTCATCACCGTCATGACACCGTTCTCAGCTGAGTACCTGCAACATTAGGCTCAACAGTACCTAAAGATATGAGATTACGAGTCATATTAGGAATATAATGAACCTCAGACAAGGTCCTAACTACACCATCATGGGTTTTAATCCGCAATGTACCTATTCTTGTAACCTTACACTCAGTATCATTGTCCATAAGCATAATCCCAGTATCAACAGGCTTATAAGTGGCAAATCAATCCTTATAAGGACACATATGATACATACAACCAGAATCTAATTCCCAATCGTCATCTACCCCCTTTCCAGAGGTAGTGGCAACTAGCACAACCACATCAGACTTAGACTCAACAATATAATCAGCCGTAGCAGGTATTTCAGATTGATTCTTCTCTACTTTCTCTTTCTTATTTTTAGTTTCCAGCAGTTCGCAATAATATAATCCAATTTACCGCAGTAATTACAGGTCTTACCAGTATAAAGATTTCTAGACTTAGAATAGTTCTTTCTCCTATTACCATTCCTCTTTTAATTTGTTCTACCCCTTACTACTAATCCCTTAGCAGA
Source organism: Lophocereus schottii (assembly GCA_002740545.1). Classification (NCBI taxonomy): domain Eukaryota; kingdom Viridiplantae; phylum Streptophyta; class Magnoliopsida; order Caryophyllales; family Cactaceae; genus Lophocereus; species Lophocereus schottii. Next base: position 33,573 of record NCQV01071224.1, read on the forward strand.
ATCAACATGCATGTAATGATCAAACTTCTCCTTAGACAACAAGTTTGACTTAACATCCTCAAACGATATAGTATCAGAATTACTATATAGCATGATCTCCTTAAAGTGTTTATATGAAGGGGGTAGAGACACAACCAGCAAAATAACCTTATCCTCATCCTCAATTTTAACATCCAAACTTTCAAGATCAATAATAATTGAATTGAAATCATTTAGATATTTTTGAATAGGAGTACCTTCTACCATTCTGAAAGTGTATAACCTTTCCTTCAATCAGATCTGGTTAGCGAGACTCTTTATCATATAGAGTTCCTCCAATCAAACCCAAAGACCCACTGTAGTTGTCTTATTAAGTACCTCTCATAAGACATGTGATGCTAAGCACAACTGTATGGCAGAAAGTGCCTTCAGCTCCAGTTCCTCCCAATCGTCATCTGTCAAAGAACCATACTTCTACTGTTCCGCCCATTGTTCGTCTGTCATCATACTAGGTTTCGTATGAGGTCCTAAGGGAACCTTCCTCAACCAATGTTGAATGACAATCGCTCTCATCTACACCTTCTAAAGATTAAAAATAATCTCCCCATAAAACTTCTGAATCTCAACCTTCATGATTGAAGACATCCTAAACCAATGCTCTGATACCACTTGTTAGGAATTAGAGAAAACTAATAGCGGAAGTGTCAGGATGAAAATGATAATCAAAAGTAAACAACGATAACGAGAACAATAAAGAACACCAAGACTTACATGAAAATTCAATGCAGGAAAAAACATGGACAGCGATGAGCACAAACAATCCACTATGAGTAGGAAGAGTATAAACGATCACAATCACAATGAGTGATTTGATCAAGATTACAATCTTTCAAAGCACTTTCTCACAAATCTAAGATAGTGAAAACAGAATACATTATAAGTATTTCTTGCTAGTATGTCTTGAAAGGGGAGAGGTGAGCCCCTTATAAAGGGTTAGGATGAGCGAAAATTCTGCAAACCCTAACTGCCGTAGCCGCAGGAACTCCAAAAAACCCTAATCGCTTTGTTTGGCTGTGGTTGCTTTGTCGTTGCACCATCGAGGTAAAATTGGGCCATAACCCAACACCATCATTGCAAATGGTGCAGGTCTCTGTTAGCAACAACATTTTACGAGATATGGACAAACCAAGAAATCATCCACATTCTGATGGACAATGGTTTCTGTTAAAATTCTCGTCAAAATGGATACTAATGGGCCAACAGTCCTTAAAAATTTACGTCACTATCGTATTGAGCACCTCAAAGTCCATCAGTATAGTTCGCTACTCCAATTTTGACCGACTGTCAGCTTGTCAAAATCAGTTTGTCAGTAATAAAGATGGGTCAGTCGAAGTGTCCATTACAACTAATATTTTTTTTTTTGGACAGCCATGAATTCCGTCAAAATTCTATCACTGTCACTTTCCGTTAAAATGTACCTGAATTTGGGTTCCAAAAATCCACCAATTTTTTGTTGTTTTCTTGTAGTGCCCTTAGACAAGATCTTAAATTCGAGTCTTGTGAATGGAGAATATCACTAAGAGAGAGCTCTATGCAATTATGGGTCAAAATAGATTGATTCTGTTAATGTAGGCCCAAATATTGAACGATAATATACTGTATTTTGGAGATATTGAATGATATTACTTTCAACTTTGAACTTAGATGTTCTTACACTTTGCTATCATCCTATTTAATGTTTATATACCAAAATGTCTTTCCCTCTTTCTTGTGTCTCCCCTGTGGAGCTGCTTCGTTCTGTTGGTACACTTATTTTAAAGCATGCGTAGGAAAAGTTTGAGCTTCGCTTTCCGTCAGCTATTTCAGTCTTTTCTGCTAATTGAGTCTTATCTCTCACTTGCTGCTTCACAA
>NCQV01071231.1:0-11927 GCA_002740545.1 Lophocereus schottii
GCATGTATATAGGCATGAATCACATGAGAAGACAAGAAGAAAAGAAAAGAAAATCTAAGAGCTTCATTTCACCAATAGCCTAGATTTACAAGTGAGTCACTTTTAGCTCTTTGACTAATACCTAAACTACCCTTATCGGACACTAGTATTAACTAGCCTTAATAAAAAAACTTAATAAGTAATCAATATATTTCAAAAAACACTAAAAATGAATTCACGGAAATTTAAATGAGAAATAGAATTTTGAATGTATGAAGATTTGATATGTTGCAACTAATTAAATATTTATGTTAAACTAGATATAAATGTATAATTTTTTAATCGAAAATAATTTCATTAATTGAAAGATTTGTGTGAATCTATTCTCAAGAAAAGCCATAAAATGAATTTGGAAGAACCACAGTGTACAATAACTAGAATTCAAGATAAATTAAGTTAACGAACAACATAAAGAAATGACAAAAGAAAAGCTAGATAATTTACTATTTTGGCTACATCAAAGAGGATATGAGCTAAGGATTCATATAGATAAAAATTCAATTAAACCACGAATGAGAATGTTAGACAAATTTGATCTAATAAAAAATGAGCTAGGAAAAAGGCAAGCAGAAAATGTCGCGGCAATAACTACATAGCTTGGGCTGGTCACTGGTTCAGCGATGAAGATTAAAAGCTAATATGAGCTTTACAAAAATTAACATTTTACTAAGATGCATAAAATAAGAAATTCAAGAAGTAAATCAATCAATTAAGGGTCTAATAATACGGATGCAGCTTATAATTAGCATGTTGAAGGAACTCTAAAATTAAGACAAAAGAAATAATATGTCCCTTAGAAATAACACTCCTAATAAGAGCAATCCTATGTAGTGATGATGACAAATATTTAAAAAGATACCACATTAAGTTGTTAAAGAAGACAAAACAATTACAGTGAGAAATGAAAAAAGAACAAAGAAAACATAAAGGAAAAAATAAAGAAGAACAAAGTGAAGAAAACAATTAATGGAAGAATACAATAAAACCATTGAAGAGCTATTATAAGAATTTGAAGATCTACAAATTTCAGAAATAGTTAAACAGGTAAATATGAGCACTGGAGGACCAACAGGAAGTTCTTTTAGCAATAACCTAGGATCAGTTACTTTTGAAAAAGGAGAAACATCGATCCCTATAGAAGAATTTGAACAAAAATTGAGAAAAGCATATACCCCAAAATGTAAGAAAAGACAATGAACTAGAACTATTAACGAGGAGTTTATACCGAAAGATCCCACAATTCAAGATCCTACTCCTCCTAGGGGATATGTGCTAAACATAGAATGTGTAACAGATAAGAAAAAAACATTAGATGTGTGGGGAACGATAATGTTATCAGCCTTATTAACAACCCAAGAGTTTGTAGAAGAAGATAGAGATGTATATACTGTACACAAAATGATAATTAACTCTTTTCAAGGAACAGTCCACAAGTGATATGTGAATATATCATCAAACATAAAAAAAAATATAACAGAAGTAGGTGTTAAGAATAATTTAAGAATCGACATAGAAGAAGGAGATTGGACTTAAGAAAATACTTAATGGGATAATTTGAAGGATAAGAATTCGTAGCCAACTTTAACCAAGCTATTAAGGAAAAAAGAAGAGTAGCTATGGGCCAATTAACCAACTTAAGAATTTACAACCTATGTAATTTCAAAAGCTTCTTTTGTGAATTTGATAAATATCATTATGAACTATATGATTCATCTGAAAATTGAGAAGCTTACATTCAACTCCTATTAAACAAATTTCCACCTCCTTTGGAATTATCATTTCTTAGAAAAATTTGAAGATTTTGTAAGTCAACCTATAGTTTTTTTTATCAATAGTGGTAGCTCAAAATAGTATAACTAGAGAACTAAGTTGATTTTGTTTACAAGAATTTAGAAGAACATACATAAAAGAAGCAACAAATTTTTGTGAAGATGTTAGAAAACTAGGAAAATATGGGTGTTAACCATACCCAAAGTTTAGAACCAAAAGAAAGAAAACCATGAAACCTAGAGCAAAAGATTTAAGATATAAAACTAATAAGAAAAATTACACTACACCTACAAAGGCTAAATCTTCTGTGAACGAACTTAACAAGAAAAGTCGACATTTTGAACATGAAACCATAAAGAGCGATAGAACGAAACCTGAAAATAGCTATTATGAAAGAAAGAGAGAACCAAGTACTTGTAAATGTTGAAGTTATGGACAAATAGTGCATAAATCTATGGATTGCACAAAAATAGAAGTGAATCTTGTAAAACTCTTTGTGGAAGAATTTGAAGAAAACAAAGACAAACTATACAAACTCGAAATTGAAAATGTCAATGAAATTTCAAGCTATTATGAGTTAATAGAAGAAGAAAACACACATCAAGAAGAAAGTGTTTTAGAATCAGACTATGAATACTAAAGAAGCTGAAATTGTACAGTAATAAGAATAAGAGAACAGTGAAAACTGTAGATGAGTAATAGTTTTAATTAACGCCTTTATGAAAAAATTATAACAGAACAATTATCACCTAAAGATCCAAGAATTTCTATGCAGAAAATGACTGATTTCTTTAAAAGAAAAGATATAAGGTACTTTAAATTTTATACTACAAAACAAGCTGTTTTAGTTTAAAACTTACAAGAAAACATCATATTAAAACTAATGACTCAAGATATAATTGGAAAAGTTTTGGAATAAATCCCCTCCAAAGACTGAAACTTAATTAAATATGGCCACTTACAAGGAATTCAAATAACTATAAAAGTATAATTTGAAGAAGAAGTCAACTCACCAATTATTTTATTGATTCATGATCGACGGTTTAAAAATATTCAAAACCCCATTTTGAAACACTTTAAGATAACTTAATTTACTCTAAACTTATCTTTTAATGTTACCTAATAATTTATTTACATTAAGAAGTGAAAAACATTGAAGATACTCTTAATTTACCTTTCAAACTTTTAGCTGATGTAGGACTTAAACTAGACAATGATGTATTATCATTCTACTACAAAGGATTATATGTTTTCTCCAGTACTAATTTTCCTATAAAAGAAATATCTCAGAGAGAAAAAATTACGATAACCAAATGTTTTCAACTATAAGCTCAGTTATAGCGCTACAAACACAACATGCAAGATGACCTTCTCTAACAGACTTTCAGCTACAAAAAGTTAACACTGAGAGTTTTAATTTGAATATTCAAAATAGTAGAAACAGAATACAAAAAGTTAGACTAGAATATTTTAATGGTCGGAATTGGACAAAAGACAAAATTGTCATAGACATAGGAGCTTCTCAGTGCCATCGTGTAGCTCTACCAACTCCAGTTATCCCTACTCAAGAATATAGTTTTGTTACTTGCGATGGTAGAAGAGCCACTCTTCTGCCAAAAATCTAGAATTACGATGAAAACTCCTGAATCAATCCTTCTAGAATATGATTGTTATATAGATCATACTATAAACAATGAACTTTATCATATCCTATTAGGAATGTCCTTCCTTGATTAATTTGTGTCCTATGAAATAAACCCTAAACCATTCTTTCTCGAATATGAAATAGATTGAATTTCCTATTCTTTATTATATTGAAGTTACCGCAAAAGAATAATAGCCTTAATGGATACAGGATCATAAGTAACTTTCTTTCACCAATTTCTTTTACAAAAATTGGAAAAACTCCCCTCTAAGCAAAAAAGTTCAAGTCAAAAGAATTCATGCAACAACCACTTACTTGGAATTTGTTCAAAATAATGTTCCCATTATTTTACAATACAAAATTCTTAACATTCCGTTTGTATTCCAATATAATTTAGGATATGATATTTTACTTGGAAATGATTTTGTTAAACAATTTGCAGGGTTCACCCAAACTACATGCACAGTATATTTAACTACTAAATGTGGGCATACTCTTAAAATTTCCTCGTTAAAACACCCTTAAAAAGAGCCCACAGAGCATAGTGGGCATGGTTATGAACAACTTTCACTTCAAATACAAATCCAAATATCTAACTTTAAAGCAAACGCAATGAACAAGAGGATTTGCTAACTAAGTTAAAAAACATTTACTCAAAAAACCCTCTATGATTTTGGAAACCAAAACATCTTAGAGTCAAAATAGAATTAACACAAGAAATTAATATTAAAGAAAACCTATGTTATACTCTGAAGAAGAGATTAAAGAATTCTTAGTACAGATTGAAGAACTATTAGAAAAAGGATTCATTAGCCTTTCTAATGGAGCCTATTCTTCGCCAGCCTTTATCGCAATGAATGAAGCAGAACAAAGAAGATGAGTGGCTAGAATGACAATAAAATACAGGGAGCTAAAGTCGTTTGCGAAAACAGACAACTGTTTCATACCGACCAAAGAAGTTGTAATCAATCTAGTTAAAATAAAAAATTTTTCTTGAAGTTCGACTGTAAATCGTGACTTTGGCATATCAAAATGGAAGAAAACGACATCAAATACATAGGCTTCAATAGACCTTAAAGATTCTATGAATGGATTGTCATGCCGTTCAAATTAAAAAATGCACTAATAATATTTCAAAAATGCACAAGTTTCCAATTTGTTATTCAATGCTTTTAAACATCTGAACAATTTCCTTGATGCCGTTGTACATGATATCCTGTAAAGCTCAAAATGCTTAAGGAATATAGAAAACATCTCAATCTCTTCACAGAAATGACTATCAGAGAAGACATTTGTCTTAATGAAAAAAAAAAGTTGTTATTGAAAAAGAGAAAATTGAATTTTTCGGTTTTGAGGTAAGCACTAATGGAATAAGCTTACAACCTCATATCTCAAGAAAAATCAACGTGTACCCTAATGAGCTTAGAACTAAAAAACAAATTCAAGGATTTTTAGGACTACTCAAGTACGCCAATTCTTACATTCCTGACTTAGCAAAAAAGAAGAAGGATCTATAAAGCCTATTACGGAAAAATAACACCCTTGGCTAGACATATAAACATATAGAAACTTTCAAACAATTAAAAGAAGAATGCTCACAACTACCAAGTTTAAGTTTCCTATAACCAGAAGATAACCTAATCCTTCAAATATATATTTTCTATACAACTTGAGTTGCAGTCTTGAAAACTAACTTAAACAAAATTGGTAGCTATCATAGCGGAACATTTTTAGAAAGAGAAGAAAACTATAACACTATGGAAAAAGAGCTCTCAGCAATCGTCAGAGGAATTACTAAATAGAGACTCTTTTTATTACTTAACCCATTTAAGGTTCTAATTGATGACCAAGCAACCACCACTTTTGTGAAACAAGCTATAGATAAAGGATTCACATGCAAAAATTATATAGATGGCAATTATTCTTATCTAAATTTAATGCTATTTATGAGCACGTTATAGGAAAAAATGACTTTGTTGTAAATTACCTCACTTGAAAATGAATACAAAGGATAAAGGAAAAGAGCCCATAGAACTCACGGAAGGAGAGCAGCTAATTACAGAACTCGAAAACATTATGACCAATGTCAATAAATATTGTGAAGCTGTTGATGAAAAAATTGAACTCATGGAGGAATTAATTGTTGATCTTAGAGTAGATATGTGAAAAGCTCGAGAGATCACTACTGACTTCTATCGAACTATTAAAGAACTGAAGCAGGATATCTCCTAAACGGACCCTAAAAACATCCTTACTGAACTTTCTGGAGTATCTTTTTGTCCTCAGTCCAGCAAGGAAAAATCTTTAAACTCCCTGTTTGGAAAACCAAAAGAGAAGCGGGAACTAAAAGTTAAGCAATTAGCTCAGAGACCAGTTATTCAACATACTGGCATTAGAACTACCAACATATCTTTGGATATGTTTTATAAGAACTATTATCAAGTAAGTATCCTTCCCTATCAAAAAATCTCTGAACTTCTTAAACTATATTACAATCGTAGGAGTTCATTGTTTCCCAGGATTATCACCTTAAGGCAAACCCGAAACTCATATATAAACTCTTTACCTACAAGTATTTTAACTTGCTTTATCCAAGCTTAAGCCTAATTGAGTAATAAAAATTCTCAAAAGCCTTCAAAAAAGCAGTTGAGAACTTCAACAAAGGCTATGTCTCTCTAAGATTTTTCCCTATCTCTCTTGAGAAGGATGAAGACATAATCGATTAAGCTATTCATCTTATTAACATCAACAAGATCTCTGCTAAAGTAACTATTCAAGCTAAAAAAAGTAGAAACTTCAAGATTTCCGTCTTTGACAAATCTTGGATAAACTACAGGAGATCAACCAAAGCATTAGCCATCAAATGCTAAGCCAAAAGGCTGATGAACAAAGGAGCAATAACACTACACTATGAAGACAACCTCATTGTCATCACTATCGAGGGAACTGCACATGTCTCAATTAATGAAATCCTTTTTACTTTAGCTATGAACTAGAGTCTAAAAACTTTCATGTAAGTCTAGATGTTTGAACAAAATTTGCCAAACTCTATTAAGCTGAAAAAGACAAGGCAAAGGCACAACTCATGTCAGCATGAATAAATGAATGATGTAGATGCTGTTGACATAAAAAAGTAGAGAAGATAACTCAACTTTATCAAGAATAATGAACCCTATCACGTAACCTTATCACTTTAGGAAAAATCTCATCTTTATGATGTAAGCACTCAGGTCAAAGTACATTTCCCTTCTCCCTATAAATATGTACACAATATTCAGGGAGAGGTAAGAGTTGGCAATTTCACGATTGTATTGGTAACTATTATTGCAGGAGAACTCAATCAGTGATAATTGTTCATCCCAAGCCTTCTTATAATCCAGCGCACAAGCTCATAAAATGTCTTTTAAGGTCTAGATCATTCGCTCAGTTTGCTTATCTGTCGTTGGGTGGAAGGCTGTGATAAAATGTAGCAGGGTCCCAAATGGCTCTTGTACTTTCTGCCAAAAGCTAGATTGGGATCTGGTGTCTTGATCAGAAATTATGGAGCTATGCACCCCATGTCTCCTCCAAATAGCACGTGTGAATTGATCTAGTATTCATGTGTTCCTCATCACTCTAAAACATGTTGTCTTTGTAAGTCTATCTACAATGACCCGAATTGCATTATTCTTTCTCTGTGTGAGACGTACACCTTCTAAAAAATCCATGGAAACTGAATCTTATTTCTATTTCGAAACCTCTAACGGCTATACAAGTCCCGCAGGCCTTTGATGTTCTATTTTCACCTGTAGAGAAGTTAAACACTTTGCCACATAATCGGCTACTTCTTGCTTCATATTACTCCACTAGAATGTCTGTTTTAGATCCATATACAACTTGTTTCCCCTAGGCTACACAGAGTGTGAGATGTTGTGTTCCTTGTCTAGAATCTTCTTTTTAAGCTCTCCCACAGCCGGAACACACGCCTAGTTCTGAAATCTTAAGGTTCTATCCTCGTGAATTATGAATTAAGGTACCTTCCATGCTAACACTTCATCCTTTATCCTTTTTAATTATGGGTCAATCTCTTGAGTCGTCTGAATTTCCTTAACAAGGGCAGGTTACAGTTCTACGGTACAAAACATGGGTTTGTCCCTCATTGTCACCACATTAATATCCAACTTCTTCCAATCCTCACATAAGTCTCTGTGTAATTCCAATAGGTAGCAATGTGTTATGTGTGGCTTGTGACTTAATACATTGACTACTATTGTCTTTCATAGGTGGTGTTAGAAGTTTATGTTATAGTCCTTATGAAATTTCAACCACTTTATATGACTCAGGCTCAGGTTCCTTTTGTGAAAATAGGTGCTTTAGGCTTTGATGGTCAGTAAAGATCTCATAATGTACCTCATACAAATAATGTCTCCAAAATTTTAGTGCGAATACGATAGATGGCACTTTTAAGTTGTAGGTTGGATAGTTCTGCTCATGAGGTTTTAGTTATAAGAAGGCATAAAGTATGACATAATTGTTTTGCATTAGCATATAACCTAACCTATTTCTAGATGCGTCACTATGTGCCACAAAATCCTCATCGTTGGTCGCTAATGCCAACATAGGTGCATGAGGTAATCACCTCTTAAGCTCCTAAAAGGCTTCCTCACCCTTGTCAGTCCACTCATACTTAGCGGTCTTACTTATGTTGTGATTTTAGAGAAGTTCCAAATAACTTTACAATAGCATCCTGCCAACCCCAGAAAACTCATCACTTTAGTTGCATTCTTAGACGCAGGCACTATGTTATCACTTCTATCTTTTGAGGATCCATAAATATTTCTTCTCTCGATACTATGTGTCCTAAAAACGCTACTCTTTCCAGCCAAAACTAACACTTCTTCAACTTTGCACACAAATGATGATTCCTATAGTGTCCTTGAGTTAAAGAAATATATCATCTATGAACACCACCACAAATTAAACCAAGTGCGGTATAAAGACCCTATTCATGATGTCGACGATGGACTAGAGGAATAGTAAGTCCAAAAGGCATCACTGCGCACTCACGATGATCATATTAAGTGTGGAATGTCGTCTTGAGTATATCATCCTCTTTGATATAGAGTTAACGGTAGCTAGATCAAGGTTCTATTTTGGAATTCTTAGCTCCTTTAACTGTTCAAAGAGGTTACCTATCCCGATAGAGGATAGCGATCTTTGATAGTTATCTTATTAAGCTCTCTATAATCGATACATAACCTTAAGGTTTCCTCCTTCTTTTTCACAAATAGCATTAGAGCTTCCCACAGGGATATACTTGGCCTAATGTAACCATTTCTAATAACTTACCAAACTAGACTTTTAATTCTTGCTAAAAGGGTCTTTGGAGATAAGGGTTGCTCCTGGCACCAAATTAATGCAGAATTCCACCTCCCTAGGGTGTGGCATGCCTAGGATATCCTTAGGGAAAACATCAAGAAATTCCTAAACCATCGCGATATCCTTAAGAGATGGCTTATGGGTTTTAGTATATGTTACATTCTATAACAACTACTCGTAATGCCTTTTAACTTCTATTCTTTGATGAGTCTCACTCCACATTTCAAGACCTTTCGTTTTTGTGTTACCTTCTCTCCCTTAGGTCCCTTTAGGGTAATCTTCTGTTTAGAATAATTTACTTATGTTTGACATTTAGGTAACCAATTATATCAGAATTAGTCAATCTAAATTTGTATAGGTCAGTTAAGAGCTCTTGATTGTGAATCTGAATAGGGCAATCTATGTATAACGCATCACACCTTTGTCTTCCCATCAAGGAGGGTTATAGGCAACAGAAAGTGTTTAGATGCTGGGACTAGCTTTGAGGTCTGAACTAACATAGTACAAATGAAAGAACGCGTAACACCAGAGTTAAATAGGATATAAATAGGTTGAGTTTTGAAAGAGAGGGTACCAGCCGTCATATAAGGAGTATTGTTAATGCATGACATAGACTGTATTCGAGGTGGTGGAGTGGGTGGCCTCAGCTAGTTCTTTTGAGGAGCTCGGGCTTGATTGTGCAGATTTATTGGCTACCCGCTATTGTGTTAGGAGTATTATTGTGGTTGCTATCCTCCATGCATCTAATCAGTGGGGGGCGGTAGGAGGCAATCCTTCAATTGATGCTGAGGGCTTCCACAATGGTAACGTCTCTTGTTGGCACGACATTCATATACGTAGTGTCCCAACTTCTCAGAAGCATTGTAGGTCACTCTAGGCTGTTTGCTAGTACGCTGCCTACTATGCGGACTATTGCTATCATCACAATCCTCCACAGGATTCTTATATTGATTTAGAACTGGTGATTTCTCGCTGATCCCCCTTCCACTTATTCTCTCGCTGCTCATTGTAGAAGTCATATTTCCCCTTCAATGCCCTCTCCACATTGGCATTTATGTCATACATGTTCTCAAAGGAGGTATACTGAGACACTAGCATCCTTTCCTTAAGATTTAGGTTAAGTCTTGCCTTAAAACGGTTCATCTTCATCTTTTCACCTGCCAATAGGTCGGGGCGAATCAAGAGAGTTCGATAAACTTGGAAGCATATTCTAGCACACTCACCTTCCCTTATTATAGCCGCATAAATTCATTCTTCTTGTCTTTTTGAAGGGATATAGGATAAAGGCGACTTTTAAGTAACTCCTTAAATCTTTTTCACTGAAACCCAGGCTCATACTACCCTTCCCTAACAGTAGCCCCCCAGAGGTCAACCTCGTCCTTTAGGTAGAATTTAGTAAATCCTACACTTCATTCCTTAGAACACTGCAAAGCATCAAACAGCTTCTTCGTATCTCAAATCCAATCTTTAAACACTTTAGGATTAGGGGTGCCATCATCTGTGGTGGATTATGACTAGTAAGTCTCTTGAACATATAGGAGTTATCCTCCGTCGTCTTTTTCTCTTTAACCTTGGCCATCTTCTAGAGATGATCGTTTTACTGTTACATTTGCTCCCCTTGTTTTTGCAAAAGCTCCCAAAGTAGCAGGTTGGTGAGGTCCATCCCCGCCTAAAGGGCTTTAAGTCTTTCCCTTAAATTAGCCATACAGTTTTCTGGGTTGATTGGGCGCTTAGGTGAGGTTGGGGCCTAGTTTGGGACTCTTAATTGTTTCCTAACATCCTAGTTATAAGAATTCGAGTTTAGTTTCAATCCTAATAGTTCTCATGATATTTTTTACAACACATTAGCTGTCGATAGCTCATATAACATAATAAAGCACATGATCACATAAGTCAATATCATTTATAATAGGCAAGTTTGAATAGCCACTTACATGTTTGAGCTCTTATCATATAGGACCATATGTCCCATTCATATTTCACCGGTGCCATGACTTTGTATTTTTTAATCAAGCCCACCATTCTTAAACAATTACATCAGTAAACACAACCATGCAAACTCAATAGGTAAGTCAAATATGTGCGTTCAAAAATAGTAAATGTGTATTGCATTATTATTCCCATTACAAAAGGATTCTAACAACTTCCTAAGCCTTAGATTAAACTAACAAATAAATGTGTAGCCCCTAGGAATCTAACATTGTTTACAACATGATATCTTACGTGGAGCAAGTTTTGAACTTAGGCCTACTTTCACAAGTAAGTATCTTGACCCAAGTTAGCCCAATATTGACCCTAGGTTAATGACTAGGTCCTCCTAGGTCAATATTGAGTTGGGCCCTGAATAAAGTCAAAGTAGGGTTTGAAAATGTGGTTAGCCCATTAATAGCCCTAAATAAGGTGTTACCCTCTTAGTCCTCCTAAAACTACCATCATTAGCTCATTTTCAATTTCTAGGTAGAATAATTTACATCCTTTCTAGCTTAGTTTTTACCAGGTACATGTGCTTGAATTTCCACAAATTAAATATGGATGGAAAGCCTCGGATTTCTATTTTTCAATAGTCTTAAATCACCCCCAAATTCCAAGTATTGAGAAAGCTATGAGTTAAATACCAAGCAAGGGTCAGTGCAAGACTAAAAAATACACGATTCTAATTATGGGCTTAATAAAGGAGGTTACGGCTGTAATTTTGGTGAATAATCAGCATAGGCTGATTCTTCACACACAAGGGAAGAGTTGAGAAGTGGCATCACCTCATTTGGAAGAGTAGAGCCTACTCAAGGCTCCCTAGACGATGGAGGATGAATCTTAGAAAATACAGCTCATAGTGATTGTAATTATCTTAAGCCTCTTAATTTATTTTCCTAGAATATTTTGTAAGCCACCTCTTAGTTCACTTGCCCCACTAATGCACAGATGATTCCCTTCTCATTGGGTATTTATAAACCCAATTACCTTCATGAAAGCTTAGATTTAATGAATGATATGAGAGCTTGAAGCTCAATTTTTTCTCAAAATGTCAAATTCTTTATCTCTCTTAGGAGGGTGGTGATTTGAGTCATCTCATTAATCTAATCCCTAGTGCTAATGCTTTAGAGGGTTAGAGGGTGGG
>NCQV01071233.1:0-23040 GCA_002740545.1 Lophocereus schottii
GCCAGAGATTGGCAGCAATGGCGAAGTTGGCTTAGGGTAGCAATAAGGGCGAGGTTAGGAGGCTCGAAAAATTCAGCTTCAAATTAGCCCAATTAGCTGAGGAGTTGGGTCCTTAAGCTTGGAGTGGGGTGGGTGATACTCGATTCCATAAACTATTAATAATTTACAAAGTTTGATTCGTTCATTTATTAGTTGATTCAGTTATGAAGATGAATTCTAAAGGAATTAAGAATTATAGGTAGTAGGTGGATTGTTTGAGGTCAATTGAAACGATTTAGGGAGTGGAATTGAAATGATTTTGAGGATTGCTATGGACGGTGCTGTGAGGACAGAATTCAGTTTAGGTAAAAATCCATGACATTTACGAAGTGTAACGTCGTGTTTGGGGGTATACTATTACTTGTTAATTGCCAAAATCTAGTTGAAGCATGCCAATGAATCGAGTTATGGTTTGTTACCCTTGGATTCACGTGTGAGCTGTGTGTGTATGTATGGATTGAGTTTTATGCCAAATTGATCCATTCCTAGCTATTCCGTATTGCTTATTTTGCCTAAGGTCTCAAACTGAATGATTTGTGAACTAAGAGTCTGTTTATGATTGAACCTTGCTTGATTCACTTTGAGCATTCCCTACCGTTCTTACATGGAGGCTTTTGAATAATTGAATTCCTTAAGTAATTAGCTTAAAAGTCATTTGTTTGTTACAGTGACTAAAGTAACGTCCTGATTACTTAAACAAGTAACTCGAACGTTCAAAAATCCCTTGATTACTTCCAGAAATTGCTTAAGTTGTTGAGTTAGAAAGCAATGTGAATTACAAATAAATATGTTTACAATATGCTTAAAGGCATACATTGATAAGTGTGTGAGTGAATTCCTTTGATAACGTAAGCGTGCTGAGTTATGGGGTTAGTAATGATTGGTAGACCATTCGTTTGATAAGAATGCTTTTAAGCAAAACTGATTATGAGAAAGTTGCAGGCTTCAAAGCTTTTAAGACGAGTTTTTAACATCATTTCCTTTGAAAAGCGAATGCCTACTTGGTCATTAATTCGTTTATAAAAATGTTTTGACAAAATGAATGGTTATATGCTTTTCGAAAGATGAATGACCTTATTTAGGCATTTTAGCCTTCTTGAAAATGGAAATGCCAATGTTATGATACAATGGAAATTTGGTGCCAAATGTATTTAAAGTGAGATGCATCTGAAATGTTTTGGGCTAGGAAAGTGGTGCTAATGGTTTGGACACAAGTTTAGGGATGGACCCATGGTACAGAAACTCTAATTCCCATGTAGTAGATCCAGAAGTGGGAACCCTAGAAGACCCTAACAAGGGCAAATGTCCAATGAATATGAAAGGCCCCGGGCATTGCTATGAAGGGTAAGTGACGATTTCACTTGAATGAGCACAAATATGAGAATCCAATGCTCCATAATGATTTCATACTTGTTATGTGATGAAAACTCCTCATTCAAGGACTATGCTAGTGAAAACATTTGGAAATGTACATGTACTGTTAAAAGGAGCTTTATTGAATTCCAAATGATCTTCTAGTGAACAACAACTGTTTTGTAAGTGCTTACTTTTATTTAAGTGATGGTCCTTGCCTTTTATGCGTTAATCCCTTTTTCTTTCTAAAAGAACCCTAGTGGGTAACTTTAACTTAACTCCTTGATGTTAAGTGTTTATGTGTGAACTGAAGGTCCTATTGTTCTCCATGCCTAGATTATAGCTTGAGGCAACCTGCTATTGAATCATTTCTACCTGTTATGGGATGTAAAATAAGTGTAGTATATGTTATTGGGTGCAAGCATCATAGGTTAGGCAAGTTGAGAATTTTTGTGAGTGGAATGCAAGAAGGAAAGACATGCTATTTGAATCCTGGGGATTATAGAGGCATTGATGGATATCGGAGACCTTATATGCTTATTATGTGATATTAAGTATCAATCGTGTGTGATTGCTACTTAAAGTATTACATGCAACTGTTTTATTTTATTTGGGTTGAGAATCACTCACTGAGTATGTGGTAGCTCATCCCCTCTCTATTTTTCCTTTTCTGAGGTTTTTGATGTGATAGGTAGAGGTCGGTTCATGCAAGCCAAGTTGAAGCAACTTTCTTGCTTTGGATAAGGAGTTATACATGTAGATCATGAGTAGAATGTTGTAATGCAATGTATTCATAAGTTCTTAGATGTATGTAGTTAATTTCCATAGTTTATGCAATACACATTGACTAGTTATCACTCCGTATGGCCAAGTAGGCCAACCATCTGAATAGTCAGTCATTTGGTTCAGTTGTTTTAATAATTTCTAGGATGTAAACCCCAGTGCTCTTCTCAAGAATGTGAGTCTCATGATGTATCTACTTTTCCATCTAACCCCCTCCTTCTAATCATATGGAAGACCCTAAGGAGGATGAATCTTTAGATATTACTAATTCTAAACCTCCTAAGGCATCTATTACTCCTTTCCCTTTGGCTACTAAGTCTATCCCTCCATTCCTTAACTGATTGTAGGGCAAGCTATCTCAATCCCTTATTGACAAGACAAAGGGAACTTCCTACCAAGTCAAGATTAACACCCTCTTTTTGATGTCATTCAACAAATGTCCCCATGTACTCGTTTCCTTAAGGAATTATGAACCACCAAGAGGACCACTTATGTTCCTAAAAGAGCCTTTTTGCCCTTTAATGTGAGTTCAATTATTTCTAATCAAGTTCCGATCAAGTATAGGGACCCCAGATGTCCACAATTTCAATTGTCAATGGCAATCAAAATATACATAGGGCCTTACTTAATCTTAGTGCAAGTGCCAATCTCTTACCCTTCATGGTGTATGAGATATTTGGGCTAGGGGACCTCAAACCTAACCAAATGTTCTTTTAATTAACCAATCATTCAGCTAGGATTTTTAGACGGATGGTTGATGATGTATTGATCAAGATAGGCGAATTTATATTTCCAGTTGGCTCTGTTGTGTGAGAAACCAAGGTTGTGGTAATTCTCAAAAATGAAAGATCGATAATCCTTAGTCGACTTTGTTGTTAAAGTGAGGCATACGAGTGACTGAATTATAGCCATTAAGGTATTGGTGGGATCAAAATTCATAAATGTGGTGAGTGTTTATGTTACTCAAATAGGTCTGTCGGACGATATTAAGAAGCTATTTTAGGAGGATTTGGATATGGTCATCCAGGATGTACCTCAGAGCAAAAAATTTTTCATAGGAGGGGATTTTAATGGACATATCGGTGTTGACTCCGCCAGGTATGATATAGCTTACGGGGGTTTTGGTTATGGGGTGAGAAACAATGGAGGAGTTTCTATTCTGGACTTTGCAGTGACCTGATTTGTTGGTGGTGAACTCCTATTTTAGGACGAAGGAGGACCACTTGGTGACATTTAAGAGTGGCTCCATTAAAACCCAAATTGATTACTTCCTAATTAGGGTGAAAATTCGGAGGTTATGTAAGGATTGTAAGGTGATTCCTAGTGAGTATTTAGGAACTCAACATAGGTTGCTAGTATTAGATNTGGAGTTCAAATGTTAGAAGTGGAAGAAAAGGAGTGTTGGGGACCTTGGAGTTAAGTGGTGGACCCTTACTAAGGAGAACGTGGTGTTATTAGCAATGACGGAATGTATTCGAAGGTCGGCTAAAGAAATCCTAGGTTCATCCAGGAGAGGTAGTAATCAAATGAAGGGTGCGTGGTGGTAGAATGAGGAGGTGAGAGAGAAAGTCAAGGAGAAAAAAGAGGCATTCGCTAATTTCATGAACAGTAGAGTGGATGAAGAGAAAGAGATTAGTAAAGTTAGATATAAGGCAGCAAAGAAGGTAGCCAAGAAAGCTGTTGCGGTAGCTAAGAGCATAGCTGATGATAGATTATATCATAAACTAGAGACCAAGGAAGGGAAGAAGGAAGTCTTTAAACTAGCGACGGCTAGGGTAAGAAGAAAAAGGGATTGGGGGTTGTGAGGTGCATTAAGGATGAAAATGGTAAGGTGTTGTCGAAGGATGTAGAAATCAAGGAGAGATGGCAAAGGTACTTTTCCAAACTCCTCAATGGTGAAGTGACGGAAGATGTCCGAAGTAGGGAACAAAAGAGTAGTGAGAGGTGACTGGATCCGCGATTGTGTGGTCATATCAGTAAGGGCGAGATTAAAAGGCCTTATAGAAGATGGCCAATGAGAAGGCAGAGGGTCCAGATCCGGTGGCAGTGTGGAAGTGTTTGGGTGAAAAAAGATTAGAGTGGCTAACGGAGCTTTTCAATGTTAATTTTTAGAACCGCTAAGATGCCCAAAGAATGGAGGTCTAGTACAGTTATCCCTCTGTACAAGAGCAAAGGTGATATTCAAGTTTGTAATAAATTTAGGGGCATAAAGTTGCTCAATCACACTGTGAAGTTATGGAAGAGGGTGATTGAGAGAAGATTGCGGAAGGATATTTTGATATTAGAAAACCAATTTGATTTATGCCAGGCAGGTCGACCATAGAGGCAATTTACCTCCTTAGAAGGCTCATGAGTTTGTTCAGAGATAGAAAGGTGGACATTCATATGGTGTTCATTGACCTGGAAAAAGCATAAGATAGAGTTCCGCATGAAGTGTTATGAAGATGCTTGGAAAAGAAAAGACTATCTCCTGTGTATATTCAAGTTATTAAGGATATGTACGAGGAGGTAGGACGAGTATTAGGACAACAGGAGGAGTCACCAATGACTTCTTTGTTAGTATGGGCCTGCATTACGGTTCCGCCTTAAGCCCTTTTCTTTTCACTCTAATTATGGATGAAATTACAAGAGCGATTCAAGATGAGTTACCATGGTGTATGCTATTTACAGATGACATTATCTTTATTGATAAGACCAGACAGGGAGTAAATGACAAGTTAGAGCATTGGACACATGCACTGGAAGCTAAGATCGAAAATGGAGTACCTTCATTGCTGTTTCAGTGGAAGGGTAGATGCAGGGGTGGAGTCACCTTGAATGGGAGGTCGATACCAAAGGTCGATAAGTTTAAGTATCTAGGTTTGATCATTCAGCAGAATGGGGATATTAACGAAGATATTAACCAGTGAATAAAAGTAGATTAAAAAAATGAAAGTATACCTCAGGTGTGCTGTATGATAAGAGGGTACCTCTAGGTTTAAAAGGCAAATTATGTCGTATGGTAGTTAGACCAGCTGTGCTATGCGGAGCAGAATGTTGGCCTCTAAAAAAGATACAAGTTCAAAGTTTGTTGGTAGCAGAGATGAAGATGATTAGGTAGATGTGTGGTTATATGAGAATGGACAGAATTAGAAATGGAGTAACCAGAGACTTAGTTAAAGTGGCTTCTATCGAAGATAAGATGAGAGAAACAAGACTCCGATGGTTTGGCCATGTGAAAAGAAGGAGTGTGGACGCTTCTGTGAGGAGATGTGAGAGGATTAACATCCCCGAAGGCAAAAGAGGGAGGGGACGACCAAAGAAGAGTTTGGACAAGGTAGTCAGAGAGGAATTAAAAGTCTTAGGTTTGACGAAGGACCTAGCTCAGGATAGAAAACTTTGGCGGGATAGGATTAAGACCTTAGATCGCATAGAGTTGTCCTCGTAGTTGTCTTTAGGATGCAGTAGCATAGGTGTGGTAGTTTTTTTTCCGTATGTCATGTTTGTATGCAGGTATTACTTTCATCTGGGAAGAGACATCGTTTGCATACCTCTGGTTGTTAAGGTATATTACTGTCCTCTGAGTTATTGGTCTTATGGTACATAGCTATGGCAACCTGATTTATTAATGTATCTTGGTCTTCCTTAGGGTGTGTCCTTATTTTTTGATTAAATGTTTTCATAAAATCATTCTTCTATAAAGCGTTTTCACAAAATCTTCTTTTTTGTAGGTCTCTTGGAATCAGCCTCTCTATGGGTAGGTGTAACACCCCCAAATTTCTAATTTATTATTAAACACCATTGTTAGACTTGATATCCAGCCTGGTGTTTTCCAAGAAGGAAACACGGCGGTAACACCCCGTTTAGATTGCCACTGCATTTTCGTTAATAATGGTGTTTAATAATGAATTAGAAATCTTTAAGTGGTATCAGAGCCGACCCGCGACCGTGAGTTGCGCCAATGGATGGAGAGCCCATGGACAGTCACCTAGCGGGACAAAGATACTGGGTGTGAACTGTCGGTTAAGAGGACTCGTAAGTCGGTCAGTTAGTAAGGCACACCGAGGACGTTGTGCGTTTCAAGTGGGAGTGATTATAACACCTCGAGTGTGGCTTAAAAAGGATCGAAGTGACTACTTATATCATCAAAGGTGTACCTTTCTTTTCGAAAATCTCACTCTTAAGAACTCAACAGTTAAGCGTGCTTGTTGGGGAGTAATCTTGGAATAGGTGACCTCTTGGGAAGTTTCCCGGGAAACGTGTGAGCGAGGATGAAGCACGCCGGAAAGACTTGTGATGATTTGTGGGGCCAGTCGTCGATCCTTGAATCCCGTTATTGGTAAGACCTGCGACCGAGAGGGGTCGGGGCATTATAGTAGGAATACTGATAGAGGTAAAGTTGTCTACATTTGGATCTCCCTAGACCTCGCAAAAGCAGGACCCACATTGGGAGGTGGTAATGTTGTTGTTACTTAATCAACCATTATTTGCTACTTGAATACTCTCATTAATGGTAGGGATGGGAAAATGAATTTAATATGCAAGAATATGACAATAGTATTAAATATATTTAACCTTCAAAAGCAACTCATGGGTTTTATAATCTAGAGTACTCTACCCTTAATTGGGTAAGTGACTTCCCTTTGGAAGAGGTGGAGTTCGATTATAATGAAGAATTAATAGCATGTGTATGAGTCCTGTTGAATGAAGTATGAGCCGAATTTGACATATTTGTATTTGATGATCAATGTGATGGCTCGTTACATGCATCTATTCTTGCATTCATCTCTTCTCTCTCATCTCCATCTCATGAGGCACCACCTAGTGTGCCTTCATCTTCTTCTCTTGAATTGAAGTCCCTTCCTAATACTCTCAAATATGTATTCTTGGGTCCAAATAAGTCTTTTCCCGTGATAATCACTGATGATTTGAACCCGAAGCAAGAAACCCAAGTGGTTGACTTGTTAAGGGAAAACAAAGAGGCTTTAGGGTGGAATTTAGGACACATTAGAGGCATTAGTCCTACTATTGTACAACATAGGATTCATCACGAGGACAATGCTAAGCCTTACTGGGATGGGAAAAGAAGGTTGAACCCTACTCTTCAAGAAGTAGTGAGGAAAGAAATTCTCAAGTGGTTGGATCATGACATTATTTACCTCATTTTAGATAGTGAGTGGGTCAGCCCCATCCAAGTTATTCCTAAAAAGGCTAGTATTACTGTGATTTAGAATGAAAAGGATAAGCATATACCCATAAGAATCAATGTCGGGTGAAGCGTATGCATTGATTATACGAAGTTGAATTCCGCTGCCAGAAATGATCACTTTCCTTTACCCTTCTTGGGTCAAATGTTAAAAAAGTTAGCCAGGCAAACTTGTTATTGCTTTCTTGATGGTTATTCCGGTTATACCCAAATTCTTGTTTCCCCCTAAGACGAAAAAAAGAACACATTCACATGCCCTTTTGGCACTTATACCTTTAGGAAGATGCCCTTTTCTATGTAATGCTCTGACCACCTTTCAAAGGTGTATGATATCCATGTTTTCGATTTAGTTAAGCAATGCCTAAAACTTTTGAGGGATAACTTCTCCATGTATGAGATTCTTTAGATGATTTCTTGACTAACTTAGGAAGGTTTTAAAAAAGTGTCAGGTCAAGTATTTAACCGTTAATTAGGAAAATATCATTTCATGATCAAGAGGGGGATTATCTTGGATCGTATTATGTCAAATGAGGTGATAGTGGTAGATAAGGATAGGTGGATTTGATATAAACCTTTCCTTTCCTACTTGTGTTAAGGACAAAAAATATTTTCTCGATCATGCCAGTTTCTATCGAAGATTTATTAAGGACTTTAGTAAGATTGTTGAGCCCTTGTACTCACTCCTAGCCAAGAATGTGTCGTCCACTTCTCTAAGGAGTGTGAATTGGAATTTATAAAGCTTATGAATGCATTGACTACCACTCCCATCTTGCATCCTCTTACTTGGGGAGAACACTTTGAGCTCATGGGTGATACATTCTATTATGCAATTGCGGCAATTTTGGGTCAACAAACTACTATAAAACCTCATGTAATTTACTATATGAGTTATACTTTGAATAAATCACAAGTGAATTACACCATAACCGAGAAAATGTTTCCAGCGATTGCTTTTGGATTTGAAAAGTTTAGACCCTACCTCACAGGATCTCATGTGGTTGTTTTTACCGACTATGTCGGTTTGAAACACTTTTCGAGAAAAAAGACGCAAAGCTTAGACAATTCAATGGATCATGCCACTGCAAAATTTGATTATGAAATTAAGGATAAGAAAGGTTCTGGAAATCCTGTAGCAGACCATCTCTTTAGGATTGTGATTGATGATGGATGTGAGACCCCTCACCTTTGAATGTTTTCCAAATGAACAACTTTTTGGGGGCTTAAGTAGAGCCATGGTATGCCGACATTGTTAATTACTTGATCGTGAGAGAAATGCCTAGAGAAAGGGTCAAAGATGATAGAGCAAGATTCCTTGCCATGGTTAGGTTCTTCATGTGGGATGATTCCTATTAGTTTAAATATTGGCAAGATCAAATCATTAGGAAATGTGTGCTCGAAAATCAAGTTCGTAGTGTCCTTACCTTTTGTCATGATTACGCATGTGGGGAACATTTTAATGGGAGGAAAACCACCCAAAAATTCTCCAATGCGGTTTATATTAGCCAACGTATTCAAGAATGCTCATGAGTATTGCAAATGATGCATACATTGCCGATAATTAGGCGAACTCAGCAAGAAAGACATGATGTCCCTCACTCTCATTATTGTGGTTGATATATTTCATGTGTGGAGAATAGATTTTATGGGGCCCTTTTCCAATTCATTTGAGAATGATTACATTCTTGTTTGTGTGGATTATGTGTTCAAGTGGGTTGAGGCAATCCCCACAAGGACAAATAAGTCTAGAGTAACCATTAGATTTTGATGGGATAATATTTTTACCCATTATGGGATCCCTGAAGCGATCATTAGTTGCCAAGGGACCGATTTTGACAATAGGTCCTTTGATGCCTTATTGAGAAGGTATTCCATCATCATCGCCTTTCTATTTCATATCATCCTCAAACTAATGGTCAAGTGGATATGTCAAATCATCAATCAAGCAAATCTTGGAAAAGATCGTGACTAAGAATAGGAGAGATTGGGTGGATAAATTGTTTGATTCTTTGTCAGCCTACCAAAGGGCTTTTAAGACTCCCATAAGCATGTCGCCTTATATAATAATCTGTGGTTGTCCATGTTATTTAATCATTGAGCTTGATGGACTATTAGGACCCAAAACTATAATTTGAATGCTTGCGGTGAAGAGAGGAAGTTGATTTTAAATGAACTAGAAGAGATTAAGAGGGAAGTATATGAAACCACACGGTTAAGCAAAGATAGAGAGCCAAAATTTTTTATGACAAGCGCATCCATAGGAAGGAGTTTCTCTAGGGAAAAGGTTCTTTTATATGATTCTAGACTTCACCTATTTTTAGAAAAACTTAGGTCTAGGTAGACCAATCATTTTATTGTGGTGAAAGTGTTTCCCTGTGGTGTAATTGAAATTAAGGATCCCCCTAAGGACCGTAGATACAACGTTAATGGGCAAAGGTTGAAGCACATTTTTCATATGCCTAGTAAAGAGGATGTGGAGCGTCTCTTACTCCATGAACCTCCTTCACTCGATTAGCTAAGATCTCATCTTCTTATATATTAGTGAACAATTGTGAATGTGTGTGCATTGTGGGTGCGTTGAAAACATTGAAAAGCCAAAAAAAAATGAGAAAGAAAATAAAAAAAGGGAAAAAGAGAAAAAGTAAAAAAAAAGAGAGAAGAAAAAGAGGAGTGAAGACTTGAATAAAGTGTGGAAAATAAGAAAGAGAGAAGCAAAGAGAGGATGGAAAATTTTGGGCAGAAAAATGGCACTGTGAGCCAATGCCATGTAACACATTCGTGCCATATGAATGTAAAAAAAAAAGCTCTCATAGTGATTTGGCACAGTGGCCACGTGTCACACTTGTAATTTCAAAGATTGTAATTATAGTGGTTATCACCATATGACAACCACCGTAATTAGAGAAATCTAGAGCGTATATGTGTGATAAGTTGATATTAACTGTTTGTTTTATTTATTTTTTGGAATAATTAAAAATGTGTTATAAAAATTATATAATGCTTCTATAGTAAATAAAATTAATTTTATATGGATTTGTTTGATTACTCTTTATATCTATTTTATTTGAAACAAAAACTAAAGATTTTATAAAAAGAATAGACAAGTACTTATAAAATTTTTATATTCTTTTTATAAAATTTTTAGCTTTTGTTTGAAATAAAATAGATATAAAGAGCAACCAAACAAATCCTTATAAAATTAATTTTCTTTACCATATAGAGGCATTATATAATTTCTATAACACAATTGTAATTATTCAAATAAATAAATAAATAAATGGTCAAGATCAACTTATAACGCATGTATGCTCTAGATTTTTCTAATTATGATGGCTATTATATATCGACAACCATTATAACTTTTTGTAATTTCAAAACTTCCAACCAGAAATTTGGCATGTTGACCCCCTACCATGTGGTATGCTCGTGCTAGTTACAAACTGCTTCAAAATGTGACATTTCCTCATTTCTTCATTTTCCCTTTAATATGCTCTTCTCTTTGCCCCTCTATGCGACAACCGCCCCTCTCTACTCTCACTCTACACTCAAAATTTCATCAAAACTTATAATTGTCTCACAAATTTCTCTAATTCCACTCATAAATCCTTATTCCCCACAAAACATTCATCCAAATTCATCCTCTTCTTCTACACATTTACTCACTTTCTCTCTCTAAAGTTCTAACTTTCATTGTTGAGGTTGAAGGTAATAGAGAAGATAAACTTGTTGCTTGGCCCCATTTCCCACATAATTCAAGTTTGAAATGAGCAATTTGGAGCAATTGGCACAAGGTCATCCACTTCATAAACACAAGCTTTTCAACCATTGGCAAGAAAAGAGTTGGTGAGACGTTCAAAACGTCCTCCCTCCCTAAGAAGTCATCAAGAACTTCTTCTTATTCTTCAAATGCACCATAGGGACCAGAGGTAAACACAATGCCTTTCCCTTAATCTTTCCTCCAAGTACTCAAGGCTTGTTATTTGGTAATGATGAACAAATAATGATATATAACCAATTGAGTACTAGGATGACTTATGTGCAAAAGTATTGGCACGCGGAATCATTAAGGGCTTTGGGGATGTGGAATGATATGGAAACCTTACTTGGTTATTTGGGATGGCTTGAATTTATGGGAATGAAATGTGTATCATATAATGGGCCAAGTCTTATACGAGAAATGAAGTGTTAACCTCTTTTTGTATGTTCAACATGGACTATAGAATGAGTTTGAGGGAGTTTGATGAGCTTCTCCACCTCTCGATGCATGCCGATGCCTTTAAAGATGTCCCTCATCGACGGAGGCCCAACCTTGCTTGGTTGAGCATCACTTGTTCCAGGCACAAAACTTAGAATGATAGGTTTGGGAAGTCTCAGATTTATAACCATAGAAAAACAAAGGCTATGGACGTATGTAATATAAACATCTGTCTACAATGTTTGATGACTAATTTTATTTTTAGGCACCATGATAGCTAAAACATGTTTAAGAAAGCAGAGTTGTTTATTATTTGGTGTGCTTTAATATGTACACATGTGGACACTGGTGCATTCACTTGCCATTTGACAGAGGTGGCCAAAACTACCCACCAAAATGTGATTAGTGTTGAGGGCACAATCACCGTCACAACTCAAGCATTAAATTGTAGTGGAAAGTTTGGATTCCTTGACCCCCACTTCTTGGGTGGGGTGGTTATCAACATTGCTACCTTAACTCACATGACCATTATTAATACCAAAGGAGACACCTATAAATAACCCTACCACGATCAAGTACTCTTTAATTTCCCTAATGTGTCACGTAGAACAATAGCCAATAATAGGAATTGGAGTTCTGATAGGGTGATTATCCTTGAAGAGCTAATGGTGTAAGATGATAAAGGAATGAGATGAGATGATGATGGGGGAGATGATGATGATGATGAGGGTGAAGGGGATTGTGAAGGCCAAGAGGAAAATGGAATGCAAGTGGAGGATAAGAACACCTAACAATCCCAATTCCAAGAACCACCTTTATTCGAGATGGGGGGTCCTCTTGTTTGACTGAAGGACATCTTGATAGTGCATTCCTTCAGTCCATCTCTAGCCTCCAAGTTGAGATAGTCGGCCTACGAGAGTTTTATACCGACATGAGGCATACTACATGACTGGGTGCATGGATTCAATTGAGGAGGTTGTCACATATTTTAAAGGCTTCATTGACCTCCACAAGGAGAGAGAATTGAGGTAGATGAGCTGAGAAAAGGAACTAGCCATAAGAGAGGCTCGGGAATTATAGGAGCAAAGGAGGATGAATGAGCTCATTTGGCAACGATAAGAAGCCATACGGCAATTAAAAGAGCGACAATGCACTTTCGTAGGTGCTCAAGGGAGTTCATCATCGTTCTTTCCTTTTCCTCTGTATTTTCACCTATCATCTAGGCCTGATGGCATTCATTCACGAAAAATTAGCTTTTGGGTCCACTGTATATCGATAAATATTTAATTGATCTAGTGAAATCAGATAAAGATTTTTTAAACTGCTCAGATTTAGGTAATAATTTTCTAGAGTACAACTGTTATGGTTAATAATCTTTTGGAGGACAAATGTTTTTAATGTTGGCCTAAACTTTTCTGAAATTTCTATTTGTGACCCAAATTGGGTTCATATTGCTACTCGAGCTTTTGGATTGTTTAGAAAACTAAGCTTATATTAATGTTTGACCTTCTTACAATGACTTTCCGGGTACTATTATCATAATTTACTACTTACATCATAAATATTATATTTTCTGTCATTAGAGACTCACATGCTTAGCAAAATAATTAACACTTAATTAGGGAGTTTTGACCATTATGTAAACTTAGTCGCCATTGGACCCTGACGTTCCTCTAGCTTCTAGTTTACAGAGATTGCTAATCTCAACCACTCCTTCCTTAGATCAGGCACAACGCAGATTCGTTTCATTTGGTACCTGGAACCGTAGTCATTAATCGATTTTTTATATATTTTTAAAGATAGTGAGACTTTAATCAAGAAATCATAACATTTAATACATAAGGTTCAATTGAATAATGTTCTCTACTAGGAAACCTCTTTTATTAAAAGTTTGAAAGCAGAAATCTTATAATGGAAAGATTGAAGATGGACTTAAGTATCAAAAATGCTTGCACATAGAGAAATGGAGAATCCTGACTTCTCTTTATCTCAAGTATGCTCAAATGAGCGTGTGTCCCTTCTCAGCACTCAACCTCTCCTTTTATAAAAGAGATGGACTACATAGGATGCCCTGATGGCTATAATACATACTGATATTTTCACGTGGCTATAGATGTCCTCGCATGACTACAGTAGACAACATTATTTTCTGACTTGACACTTGACAAAGTAGTACAATAATGGTGCAACCATTTTTCAGACCTTTAATTGCCGATAAGATTAGTTATTCATATTAAGATTTTGCATTCCTTCTTCTCCAATAATATTTTCCAATCCGTCATTATCCAGATAATCATCAAAATCTTCATCAAGTTGAAGATGTTCTGGACCCCATCTTTCAAATAATTCATCAAGATATTTCTTTTCTTTTTTTGATAAGAATTTTCCAGCTCCAACATCAAAGAGATAATCAAAGATATCTTCTAAAGTAGCTCCTTCTACCTTCATGTATTTACTGAATTCATTACGATAGATGAAAGTACTATTCCCATAATGCATTACTGTCTTCCTTATTCCATTAATGCCCACATTTGATAATAAGTATTGTAAAATTCGATGGCTCTTGCTAAAACAGGATCACTAACTAATTCTCGATGTTCTAGAAACCATTCTTGTTGCTGGTCATTGGGATCATCTAAATCAACTAATTGAATAAGATAAGGGGCTGATTTGGCTTTCCTATTATTCATATTCAAGTACTACACTATGCACTTCAACATACAGGCTTCTAGTGTATGGAACTTTTGTTGGGTCACCAGGAGATGTCAGAATCCAATGGATCCTTTTGAACATGCACTGTTGAAACTTAGTTAGTCTTGAGAAGAATGGGTACTTCGGATCTGGGATTTCCATGAAGTAAACTACCATTCCGTGTTCCCAAGCTTTCATGATGGGGCCATCCGGAGAGATAGAATTTGTTGGGAGACAAACACCACCAACTCTAGATTTATCAAAGAACATTATAGTGCTCTATGACTCCCAAATATCATAAGAATAATTATGGTAGTAGTTGATGCAGGCTACATATCACTTGTTGAACCATTTTTCTTGAACATAGTAACTTATTTTTCTTGAATATCATGAGGACACCTTAGGTAATTCATTTGTAAGTCTAAAAGGCTGATCTTTGTTCTATTAAATAGGCAGAAGACAACATACCAAAGCATGGCCTACTTTTTGTATGAAATTCCAAAATATCACTAAGGATTCTACTAGAAGGAGAAATTCATTCTCGTAGTAATGGTTTTTCATTTTGAATCTCCTCCTTTTTAGGCAGGAGTTTTACTCTGATGATCACCATTAGTGAGTTCATGAGTTAAACTATCTGCCAAAGAATCCTTTGATCCTCGTATATGTTTGATAGAAAAAGAAAACCAGCTAAGTCATAATTGCTAATGAAGGAGTCTTCCTTATGCTTGCATGTTTGATAAATTTTTTTCAGAAAATCGAGCATCCTTTTGCAATCAGTCGGAATTAGAAAAGGTTTTAGGGTTAAAAAAAATTAAGAACTTTTCAATTTCCTTTATAACTGTAAGGATTTCTTTTTTTTCATTATGGAATAGTTGTATCCTGCTTTATTAAAGCTTCCACTGAATATTTGCAGAGCTTTTCTCATTCTTTGATTTTGGGTACTGCACTCCTGTACTCATTGCTGGCATCTATCTTAAGAATTGAATCATCTCCTTTATTAGGCAATTCAGAACATAAAGATTTTTAGACATCCTTAGAAGTTTTGAACAATTTTTGAATCATTATAGGTCCATGTCCAACTTACTTCCTTCTTAAGTTTCTACAACAATGGTTTTCTTAATTTAGCTAGATCTTTAGTGAAACCTAAAGCATAGTTAAGACATCCAAGAAACATTTCTAATTGCTCTCTATCTTCAATCTTTAAAAAAAATTCTATTTTTTTTAGAATATGCTTTTTTAGGCTTGTCTAGCTTTTATCTCTACACATAAAAACTCAATTTTTTATTTAGCGTAAATGCACTTTTTCTTACCAAGAATAATACCATGATCAATGCATCTTTAGCTGATAGATAGAATGTCATCTTTGTGCTGTTTTATGGTCTTAAAAAAGACAAGGACATCATTGATGTAAACTAGACAACAGTAATTCAAATACTTGAAAATGTTATCCATTCTTCTTTGAAATATTTTGGTGCATTTTTATGACCAAATGGCATTAATATCCACTGATAATGTCCTTGAGGGGCACTAAAATCAGTTAAAGAAATGCTTTCTTTGTCCATTTTTATCTGCTAGTTTTTGCTTTTGTAATCCATTCTTAAGAACTAAGAGGCTCCTTAAATTCTATTGAAGAAGACTGTTTTGTTTGGAATATAATAACCGTCAAAGACAGTGTTATCATTAAGCTTTTCATAATTGATTACCATTCTAGCTTTTCCTCTTTTCTCTTCAGCATGGTTTCTTATCATAAAAGTCGGACTAGTATGGGAGCTCTTACTATTCCTAATTAACCTTTATCAGAAAGTTCTTTGGTTTGCTTATCAAATTCTTGGATATCCTTGTGGTATAAACTATTTGTTTGAATCGTATAATAGTGTTGAGATTTAACAAAGTGAGTTTCGTAAATGTCTTATTTTTTCCCCAAAATATTAGTGGGTCATTAGAGCAGAGTTCTTTGCATAATTGCTTTTTTTATTCAGTAATGTATTCTTTAATAGATAACTCAAGTAGTGAGATTGTTAGGACTATTTCACGTTATGTTAGCATTAACTTCTCACCATGCTGACTGCGTGTAAACTCAATCTTATGATGAGTAAAAGCCTTACTTAATTTTTCAATAGGAGCTGAGTGACTATTAATTGTAAATATTATTTAGTTTATGGCATGTGTGCACAGAGAATATAGTCTCTGAAAATTATTTCCAATAATCATATCATGAAAGGGTTAATCAGTAGGCCATAACACTCGTATAATACACTTGACTCCTATTTCTATGAGTAACCCTTCTATGGCTTTATTGTAACTCATTATGCTATTCTCTACTATCTTTACTTGTAAAGGATTATTGGCTTTTTCTCCACATGAATTTCGAAAATAAAGATGTTTTTCCAAAATAGATAGAACAACCACTATTTATATAGGCACACAATTCATATTTATTATATCCCTCTAAATATATATTTATTGAGATATAGATGCTATTCAAATTTGTGTTAGTGACTTCATAGCATCAACCATAGTCATGTTTTTGAGCAATTCATCTTCATAAATTAGCTCACTAACAGTTCTTGTTTTGCACCCAATAACTTATCTATCTAGACTCATACTTCAATAGTCACTGTGTCTTGTGTGACTCATTTTACTGGTCATACTAATTGTATTATCTTCTTTAAGCTCTTCTTTTTCTAATGAAGACCCTTCTTCCCATTTTGATCATGTACTCATGCTTCTTAATAATTGGGGTTTAATAGTAATTTTACCATTCTCATCAATTTTTATTACATTTTTCTTATTGATTTTTGTGCGATTGTCAAAGCTATATATCCATAACCTATCAATTTTTATCTCCTGAGAATTAGATTTTATTCTTTGAATTTTTTGCATAGGAGTAGGATTTTTAAATTTTTCTACCTCTACCATGGTCATCTTGGTATTTGGAGCTATAGTATTATCTAATTTGTAGATTATTTTTCAAAATATCCTTACGGGGTTTCTCCCTTTTTCATATCCATTCAACAGTTTTTATCTTAAGGGGTAACAAATTTGTGGCAAATTCATCTTTTATGTTTACATAATATCCTAGTCAGCAATTAAGTCCTGCTGATCCATTACATAAATGGTCTTAATCCATGTGATAATTTGATTATTAAATTTTGTATGCCTGATATCACATAGCAAAGTATAAGGATCAACATCTTTGCCACAATATTGTAATGGAGTGATTTGCACTTGAGCACTTCCAACATTGATGTACCTATACTTTCTATCTTTGTTGTGCTTAAAGATATTTTTCCAACTAATTACATTAACTTCTCCTACATAATACTCACAGCCTTTGATTTCTAGATCTTCTTCCATCATTTTACATATGTATTTCCTCTTTAACTGAAAAATTAATTTTTTATAGATTATATCTTTTTGAATTATGGGAAGGATCCAATCTCCTTTGACTTTATCGTTCTCGTTATCTACCATAAATTCTTTTCTTTGAAGATCACCGAGACTAATTGAATTACTTTCCATCGCATGACTAGTTTCTTCGTAGTCACTTTCTTCGTATTTATCTTCTAGTATAATTTCAACAACTCCCTTGTTTTTTTGCAGTGTTAGATCTAGTGCTTTTTCTTTGCTACGCTCAAAATAGTCTAGACTTTCCAAAGTTTTAATAAGCTTGTTATGCTTTCTATTTTTGCATTTATTTGCATAAAGACCTACTTCTCCGCATGCCCAATACTTACAGTTGTTTTTCCATATATGACAATAAGCGACTTTCCTAAAAAATCTTTATTTTTTAAGGTTTGGTTTGTTATGATATTTTCTTTCACACTTCTCTCCCCTTTGCTTGTTAAAGCTTTTTTTTCTTATAAAACTTTCTATTTCTTCTTTTAGTTCTTTTCCCCATTGGTGAGGGCTATCGCAACAGCCTAGAAATTATTTCTTCCATTTCTTTTGTTCTAGAGATCAAGACATTGATCATTGACCTATTTTTTCAAATAAGAAATTCTTGTATTAAGGGTATCAATGACATCCGCTTTCTCAAGCAATGTAACATATTTTTCATTGATTATAGAATTCGTTGGATATGGCAGTTTGTCATAAACCAAAGGAAGATTGGTTTCATCATGATAAATTTTGTAATAATATTGACTAAATTCAGTAATGTAATTCTCCAGATACCTCATATCCCATAATTCTATGCAATTAATATTTCCTTCCCATTCTTTTGCTTTGTCTTTGAAATCAAGGTTAGCTCTAATGAATTTAGTTTCGATTTCCTTACATAGATTTGTGAACCTTGCAAGTGGTGTTTCCATCATCCATAGTGCATTTTTTCCATCCTCATTAACGAATTATTAGCTATAGCGTCAAAAAAAACTATGCTCAATATAATTTAAAAAATTTCTAGTAGTCCACGTAGTATTTAAGTTTAGAATACCATTCATGCCTCTTTTCCAATGCTCAATTTTTTTTTTCTATTACAACCTCCATCGATATTTAAGATGTATGTTATTTGGCTAATTGGGATAAGGCTAATCTTTCCAAAGGTCATGACTTTCCTTGGGACAAACTCAAAGGAAAAATTAGTTGTACATCCTAGCAGAACGTATCTATACCTCGTAAAATGGGTATTTCTTCTATAAGATTCACAAAATTCTTCAAGTTTAGGAACTACATTATTGACTAGATTGGTCTCAACTTCATCCATGTTGAGTTCTTCTCCACTCTCATTAATTTCGTCGTCAAACACCATTTTATCATATCTTTTATCCAATCTCTTCCTAATTTTTTTCTAAATGTATAACATTAAGATCCTTTAGTTTAACTAAGTTCATCTGCTGATATATTTTTTCTTCTATCTGGATATTATTTATCTCTTCATTATTATCACATAATACATCTTGTTTATCAACTATTGTGTCCCTGATTTTGTTTAATTCTTTTGGGTTTTGTTCTTTTTCAAGCATATTCTGTAATTCTTCAAGATTATACTGCTTATATTCCTTCTTCTTCTTATTTCTTTGCCTTCTCAAATGATTGTTCAGATGATTTTTCTCTTACTTCTGTTTGGATTTTATCTCATGCAAAGGAAATGAATTTTTATTTTTTTGGGTTTTGGAAAGGAAACTTATGCTAAAATGAAGTACTAATACTCAAAGTAGATTTTTCATTATGTCTAATTTCATTAACTAAAGAAAGATAAGTAATTTTTGCTAATTCATCTTTTAATTCTAAAACTACATCAGTAATATAGTTCAATTGCGATGCTACTAAAGTAGTTCCTTCTAAAGTGTGCACAATATGTGAATAATTAGGTATAGGATAAGTAGGGGATGATTCAAGCATAAAACACAATTAATTAGCTTAATTATTTATTAATTAGCTTAATTATCTTAATTATTTTTGGTTAAATGGTTCTGATACTAGTTGAGAGAGCCCTTTAAGTAGTACTTATGAGTGCAACATCACATGCGCAAAATTAAATTTTTCAAAAGTAAGTTTTTAAGGATTGGGGTTGAACATGAAAATATTAAAAACTTAGGGTACTTGATGTAATTTAAAAAGTTAAGTTTGGTCACTTTTGTTTCCAGATAATATTTGCCCAAACTTGGATGAACTTCAAACTATTTTCCTAAAATTGTCAGGTCAGAAAAATATTAACCTATACCTCGATGGTCCATGATGTAATTTACCTATTCATTGACTATTAGTTATATCCCCCACCTCTCCATTACTCTTCATAGCATCTTACATTTTGGGGAGGAACATTACATGCGAATAATTGATGGGAGGTATTTCATTATTGGTTTCTTACGTGCATCTCATTATCCCCCATCCCTTATTCTCTAATACCCGTGGTATTGTGATGATGTGAAGGCCATTTGAGGTGAAATTTGGTTGTGATTGGCTGTGATTTTAAGGATATTAATGTGGATTGGTTGTGAGTATGAATTTCATGAATTTTGGATTTTGAGTGCGTCATTAGTAGGCTCCTAAGAGCATAGGTAATGTATATAGTTGCATCTAGGGTAGTTATTGCATTTGCATTATAAATATACATGCATGCATGCATTATAAAAAAAACACAGAGAGAGTGATAAATTTTCGAAAACTCAAAAAGATTTTCTAATTTTTCTTTTAAATAGTAAATTTTTGAGGGAAAATGTGCAACTTTGGTCAATAATGATCCCTTTTGCCATAGATCCGAATGACATATAATTAGGGCGCATATTACAGATATTAGGTCCAAAGTTTTAGAAACTCATGCTTGCTTTTGACCTAATAGATGAGAGTAAGGATGATATGTCAACCCATGAGTTTTTTAGCCTAAATAGACCACTTCATCACTTGTGGTCATGTATTCATTTTTTCCTCATAAGAGGTTCATTCAAAGCTGTCACTCTCTAGAATTTGCCCGAGCTCTCTTTGAAATCACATATTGCATTTGCATGAATGGTGAGAGGAAGAGGCATTCTTTGTACAAGTTTGAAGCCACATTAGCCAAGTCTCCCTGTGTACGCAATTATATCTCTAGCTAACCCTTTTTAGTCTTGATTATCACTATTCTTGTTAGGAGCCACTCTTATAGCCCTTGGCCTTAAACAATGCCCTTGTCTAAGCTGAGACTAAGGAGTATCACTTGATGAGGAAGTTAGGGAATGTTGTCAGGGATAGCAATTTTGCTGTGTGATATAACTAAAGAGAAAGTAGAACATGATGGTTGACCTGAGCCTATGGAAACTAGAGAAATTAATTGAATGTAAAACTTCCACGCCCAGTGTTTTTCTTTTGGGAAAAAAACCCAAAAAAAATGAGAAGGCCATTAAAATGAAAAAAGGGAAAAAAAGAAGATAAACAAAACAATGAAAAAGAGAGAAAAAGAAAGTAAAAATCTTATCATTGAAGGTTCGCCTTGTGTTTAGTTCACTCAAGTCATCACTTTATTTTTTGGGGAGGTTGTGTGTTTCGTGAGGGATGGTCATTGATGGTAGGGGGATGTGGTAGCTCCTTGGTTTTAGCTAATTAGCTCCTCATTCCCAAATTGTTAATCACTTTCTCAACCCTTGACCCGAGTCTTCTTACAACCCATAAAAAGTCCTCTTGATCATCGAATTGCATGTGTATTCTAGTGGTGGAGAATGAGAACTAGGCCAAACTTACGGTAGGGTACATCTTTTTGAGTTAGGCATGAGCAGAAACATGTCATCATTTGAAACACTTGAGAAGAGAGCTCCACATAACCTAAAGTGAGCTAACCGTTGCTTGCTCATCATTGAAAAGTGCCGGAACAAATGCATGGATGCTATCTAGGAAGAGCAAGGATCTTGATTGTGTATCTTGTGTATGTGTCATGTGTCTCTTTGTCGTTAGGGTGAATTCTTGATTGGAGAAGGGCATGATTATCCCATGATAACCAAAAAAGATTTTCTATTATTTTTCTTCCTCTTTTATTTTTCTACTTCAAAGACTTTGTGGGTTTGTCTTCCCTAAACTCTCATGGGATCGCACTCGTTCACTTAGGAAATCAATGGGTTTAAAGGGATTGTTGCATACGCTAAATGCAACCGTCCGGCCTACAAAAAGCTGGTTTTACTTGTGTTTTACTAGAGGACAAGTAAAATCTAAGTGTGGGGTTATTTCTTCGATTCCTAAATGACATAGTTTTGACCACCTTTATGCTTAATTTTAGCTTGCAAATAAGTATAATGTAGTGATTTGTTCTTGTTTTGTGTTTTGTATGAATAGGAGTGAAGAACTTCCAAATTACAGCATTCGTCAACCCACTTTGAGGCCTAAAAGAATGAAAGTGTCAAAAGAGATAGTGAGGGGCATGCCAAGAGTGATCAGAGCATGTCAGGGCAAGAACAGAGTAAGAAATAAAGCAACTAGGGATTTGGCACCATACTTGTGCTGCCCCTACTTCTTAAGACTTAGTAGTACGGGAAGCAAAAATTTGACACGGTGATGTCGTGCCATGTGGTACACCTGTGCCAACGTATGAAATCGCTTGTATAAAAATCAAAATTAAGCTAATGACAAGGCATAGAGGATATTTTCTAGGGTTTATCTTTAGAATAACAACTTTTTTTCTCTCTAGTTAGCCATTGTAAACTCTTGATCCTCCATTAATGAAAATTGATCTTTGATTGATTTTTAGCAATTTGTTGATGCTCTTCTCTCATTTGCTTGTAATCATACTTTATCTCTCCTATATTCTTCACAAACTCTATTTTTGCAAATCAGACTCCCCCCTAAAAACCATGACTTTTGATGAATTAGGGTTGATGGGAGATTATTGAATGAATCTCAATGGATATGTACCCTTTATCTACTCCTCAAAACTTAATCATCCTTTCTTTTAGATTCCCCTTTTCGATCTTCATATTCATCATTTCAACTTTGAATCGGGTATTTCAAGGTTCAAGGATCTCATGGAAACTTAAATTGGGGATTGATTATTACTTTATGGTGATTGGTTGTTGATTGGAAAAACATTGATCATAAAAAATCCATCATCAAGAGACTTTGATTTGTGGGTAACTTTCGCTCTCCTTACTTTTGTTACTTATTATTAAGTAGGGTAGTTGATTTTTAGAATATATTTTTTTGGGGGGGTGACCTTTAAGGATTTAATGGGAATTGTTAGTGGCCATGTCATGCCACAAGCCATGTTGAGCCCTAATCACCCTTTTTGATATGCTAAGTGCTTCATATTTGTGCATTGGTTAATGATAGACAGGTTAGTTTGATTTCAAATTATTTAGGTTAAATTTGATTCCTTATTTATAGTGAAGCAAGT
>NCQV01071233.1:23051-38706 GCA_002740545.1 Lophocereus schottii
TTTTAGAGTAATTGGTTTAGTCAATCATACCAAATTCCTCTCATTATTGAGACAAACTTAGGCTAATCTCTCATCATCTTAAAGGACGACATTTCCTCTTTCTCACCACAAAACTCCACCAACAATAACGACTTTTGGAATAAAGCATTATTAAAACATAATGAATTATCTTCTAATATCATCTAGTAATAAGGATGGAAATTTTTTTTACAAACCGTAAATTATGTAAGAATGACACATGTCAAAAGATTAGGAGATTTTGTTTTATTTTTCTATAACCACGCAAGGCATGGAAAAATTTTGAGTTAATTTAATTGTAATAACTATATGTAAAAAAATATAGTAAATTATGTTTGTAATTCATGTAATTTGTGAAAACATTATTTGAGCATCTATTAACAAAATACAATAATCTTGTAAAGTTAAGTAGAAAACTCCACTTCCATAATTATTTCTGAATGAAAACAAAATTAATTTATAATATCTTAAACGAATTTTGAATTTCCCACTATTTTTTTGAAGGTAACTCGGTGAAATTGTTTTACGTGATTGATGAACTATTTGTTGTTAATGTAATACATTATTTTGTAGTAAGATCACATGATTGTAGCAGTAATAGTTATAATAGTAGCAGTACCAGCAATAGTAATAGCAGTAGTAACAATTGTTATTGTTGTTGTTGTAGTAATAATGATGATGATGATGATGATAATAGTAGTAATAGTATTAGTAGTAGTCAAAAATATTTTATTACTACTTTTTCTTAATAATTGTGTATGTATAATAAATAAGATCCATAACTGTCATCACAATGTGTCCAATATCTCTAACATTCGATATTTATAATAGAGGAAATCATTTATTATTTATTATTTTAATTAAAATAATAATTTATTTGGCTTAAAGATAGGTTTGAAATTAGGTTAGGAAAAGTCTAAACCTCTAAAAATTTGACATATGGCATGTGCTAGCTTTAGTGAGTTTGGTTTTAATATATGTATATAGATTGGGGTATGATTTTGGTTGACTGAGATTAAAGGAAGTTAGGATTTTGGTGTTGGATGAGAAGTTTGGAAATGAGGTAATGGGGGTTGAAGCATGTTGCTCTGTCTTAAAATGATTTAATTGTTGCTAATTAAAAGACTAAATGGTTATCTTAGGTTGTATACGGTGGTTGACATTTGCTTGGAGTAGAAAAGAGAATCATTAGTCAGGTAGTCAACAAAACAGGAGGAGTAAATTAGAAATTTGGGAATAATTAAACATGATTGAAGAAGTACTGTAAAATTTTGCTTTTTTTTTCATATAGGTGAGCTGGAATGTTGAAGTGTAATTGATGATTTTTAGAGTTTGGCAATACAACATCAAGTTGGGAAAGTTAATAAAATTGCTAAAGTTAGAAAAGAGAATTAGTGCTTGATTTGAAGTTTTACATTGGTAATTATGAAGGTATGTTATTTTACATTGAAAAATTTAATAAAATTGCTAAGTTAAAAAGGAGAATTAGTGCTTGATTTGAAATTTTACCTTGGTAATTATGAAGGTAAATGATGTCATTGAGTGAAGTAGAAAAAGAACGGAAGAATAATGATTTCAAATATTAAACTAAACATAATTATATTTAGGAATCAAACTAGCCTTTTGAATTGAGTGTTGATGTGAGTAGGTTATTACATTCAAGTTAACGGAGCTTAGAGTAGTCATTAGTTGAGGGGTGATTAGTCATAGGAGGTATTTAGTGCCAAAATTATTAGAAGATGTTGTAAATGGAGTACTCGAAAAGACAAGCCAGTAAGATATGGAAAGGGAGTTTAATTATTTATGCAGATCCATGGCTAACAAGCTAAGAAGAAGATGTAGTAAGGGGAGCAATATTAGGAGCAAATCAAGGTTCTAATTTTACTAACAGGTAATTAGAACACATTACCTCCTAAATAAACAAGAGTACAAGTAAAATTCACTTTAAATTCTCAAAGAAATAACCTTCTAACCTCTAGTTGGGTGTGAGTAGCTAATTTAACATTTACAAGTAACAGTTACATATCATTTTACCCGTTTGATCCAACTATTTTGGAATTAATTGGCAACCATGGAGATGGAGTGATATTAATTGTTCATTAGAGGAAGAGGAAATATTACCACTAGAATGGAGTAATAACAACAATCGCATCTACAACAACAATGGAAGACTTTAGGGAATGAGTAATGATAGGAAATTAAAGAGCTAAATAAATAAATAAACAAACAAAAATATACATACACGTAAGCCAAATTACATAGCTACAGTTATCAAAGTGGACATCATTCAAATTATTGACAGTGTTTTAGTCCGTTGACTCTGGAAGGCAAGGCCACCACTATCGAGCCGTTTCCTACTCAATTCCCTAGGGAGATAATAAATTTCAAGTGTAAGGTAATTTACTTCTTGTACGCTTCAAAAACTCACTTGTTTTTCATAAATATAAAAATCTCAAAATATACAAGTGTTTAATGAATCATTTTCAAGCATTCTCTTGCTACATAATTTAGTGGACCAGCTAGTTATCAGCTATCTGGGTTTAGGCTCATCAATTCACCCACAAGGCTTCAGCTTAAACTTCTTGATCAACCTGAGTGCTGGCACCTAGTCAATGATTGCATTGTACATATGAGCTCCTCAATTTGGGTTTTACTTTTCTAAAGTAACTAGTAATAGTTTTAATATAATTCTCTTCTCCCTATTTTGAGCTAAAATGAATTGAAATACATTTGCTTACTGATAAATAAATTTTTATCTTTATAGTATACCAGTAAACGTATTGAGCCTCGATGCATTATTTGAACATTTTTGTATTTCATATTTTAGGTAAATAAATTATGAAATACTTACATAACTACTCCAAAGAAACAAGGAGACAACCAATGGAATTTAGAACAACTCACAGTGACACTTTATAAAGTGAAGAGCGATTGCAATGTAAGCTTTGTGGGTTGATGGACTTTCATCTGAGCTTAGGAATGTACAAAGTGTGCACCATTTAATTTTCATGTAAGCTAAACTATGTTCTAATATTTATCTTAAGCAAATTAATTCAGCCTTATCCTCCTAGGATGGTGGTAACTCCCTAACTCTAACTCTTCCACTATATTGACTATTAATGATGAGTTAATTAAGACTAATTATGTGATCAAGAGTTGAGGCATTGCAGTGTTTGTATTAAGCCAGGTTTAGGGTCACTATGAGCCATGGGAAGATTGTTAGTTTGTTGGAGAAGTCTTGTGAGTTTTAAACTTTGTATAGGTGGGAGAATACAAAACGCACAGATATGCCCTCAGATCATTTGTTAAGACCAACTAGATAGAACTCCCTAACTATTACTCATGCATATTATTAGGCTTTGACAATAACTCATATAGCATATATAAGAGCTAATGAGGAGAAGTTAAGGTAAAACCTGGTAAGGACTTGCAAATATTCCTAAACTTGAATATACAGATTGTACATGATATTTAACACAATGATGCATGGTAATGCGTGTTTATGTGTCGAACAATATATTGAGGTAAGTGCGGTTATGTTAAAAGTCAAGGCTTATTAATTTCTACTCTTTTGGGTCCTAACGTTCATATTGTGGGTATTTATGATTGAGAAATTAACCATTGCATTGATTGGAGTTATATAGGATGTAGACATTCATTGAGATGTGATGAAGTGAATTGTTTCTTAAGAATTTCAAAAAATAATAGAATAAAGGAAAATTATATGGGAATCCAAAATTATGATTAACCTAGGGTATCCAAATTGGAGTTGCCCATCATTGGGGGTGAATCTTGATTGAGATACATGAAATTACTTTGAGGATCAATGATAAATAATGATATAAGGCTTTTGTGGGTTTTTCTTAACCTAACAAAGTTTATTGTCAAGTAGATATATCACCATTGTGAGGCATGCACAATACAACAAGAGAGAGAGAGAGAGAGAGAGAGAGAGAGAGAGAGAGAGAGAGAGAGAGAGAGGAAACAAAGGAAGAAAGTGAGAAAATAATTCACTTAAGAGTATTAATGACGATGTAAACAGGGATTAACAGGCTTACAACATTACTGAGGCTGGAAGGTGCATGTACTTAACAATATGCCAAGTGAACTACCTTAATAATTAATTTGAAGATGGCACATTAATGGGTAGATTCACTATTAATATACCAATATAGTAGTGCTGAGAGAAGGAAGAATTCAAAGAAGAATCATTCATTGAAGGAATTGAATATTTCATTCATCAAGAAAATATGAGGCTTATTGGGGAACTTTTGGAGCTATCTTTCTCTTTAACCTTTATCAATGGTGTGAGTTGGATAAAATGGGTTATGAAAGGTTTTTTTGACTATAAACTGCATCTATCATAAAGGTGTTAAATGCTTGAGTGATTCCTAAATGTTGATTCCATGGAGTAAGTAGTGACAATATGATGTAATAGAGTGATAAAATGATATAAAATTGGAACAGCTCTACATGTCGAGGTAGAACCTTAATGGCTTTAGTAATAGAACAATGGTACTTACATTGGCCAGGATTCAACATACCAAGTACTACATAACCATTATGGGAGTTACTAAGTGACACAATAAGATCTGGAATCTTATTCAAAGTGCTATTCCAAAGTTTAACTTTGGGTTTGGGAATATAAGGTCACATAATAAGTGAAGTCATGCACGTTTCATCTAAAAGATAAGAGGTTAAATATCCTTCTTTAAAATTTAGGCAACACTTCTCACATGATAGCTTTACATTGATTAGACAAGCACAAACCAAAATATAGCTAGCAAGGGTTAAATCCAACAACAATTATTATTTTTTCCTTGAGAAAAAACAATTCTTGATTATTTCATCACAATTGGTCACCTTCTAAGATTAATGGCTTACTTTAGCGCATCCTAATTCACAATTTCATTAATGCACATCAATTTGGTATTTTATTAGAAACTTAGCTATGTAGCCATACTGCTCTGGAAATACTTCCTTTCATTGTACCCTTTTCATGAATCGTGATCTTCATTTTAAATAATGGGAATGAGATTGAATTTTTCCTCTGTGATTCATGCAATTTCTTTGTACGTCATCCTTTCCTAATACCATCTTAATGTCTTATGCTTCTTGTGGATAACCCTAATCATTTGTTACTTAATCTTTTCATTTTCCCTTAAACTTATTATCTCTTAGCAATGCATATTCTTGTACATCTTTTTCTAAATAACACCAATGATTCTAAACTTTACCATCCAAGACAACCTATTAAACTTGTCGCATGATTCATTTTGGTGGAGAAAGCACCTCATCGAAAAATGTTGTCATTATTCTTATATTGTCATATAGGTTAGATGTTGGAACCCTTCTATCTCAAGACTCAAATAAATTGAGCTTGTCGTGAGATTATGGTTTACAATTATGCTTCCAACTCTTCGTGGCTGCCTTCATGTATTTTACCTAGTTGGCCATGCGAAAGTTTTGTCTAAAGAATCATGCTTTCTACATCACTAGCTAACTTCTTACTTGATACCCTTGCATCTAGCACAACATAACCCATAAATCCTTTATGAATCATATTAACCATTGGTTCATAAAATTGCTTAGTACCTTAGCAATATTTTGTTGGATATCATTTTCACCGTTGCATATTTTCATGACATGTTCTTTTTGTGGAATCCTGAGAACACTTTGAAATGTATCTTTTAGCTTTTATTATTTATCCTCACTTAGCTTTCTTCATCTAAGCGTTCTTTATTAATTATATTTGTTGCCTATAACAATTACTTTAGTATTAACATCTTCTATTTTGGTCATAACCAACTTGATATGTCGTTATCTTTTTCCACTATTAGGCCTAAATTTATTACTTATAATGGAATGTTCTAACAATTTTTTTTTTTGCTAATGATATATCATTGTAAGTGCTACTTGAGTTGTTATGAAAACGCTTTGAATACAAGAATAGTTTGTTCTTGGAGCCATACCACCCATTGATCCTTCAACCCTTTCTTCTCTACAAATTGATGCTTTTATTCTGTTTTTTGATTCATGTGAATAAATTGGAAAGTGTCGTGAAATTTGTCTTTACAATCACACAAGTCTATATCCTTAGATCCCTTCCTAAATACTGAAACATGATATTGCAGGAGTCTTTCTCTTAATGATTTGCACTCGAGTTATTTTTGATTTTTACCTCGACTTAAAGTGAGTTTTGTTCCATAATCAGTTTGATCATATTGATCCACAATCATTTGAACATCTCAACCTTCATATGGAGTTTTTAGAAGAAGAAACCCCATGGATAATTTTGCAGTCCGATTTTGGGTAACCTCCTTGTAAAAACATTTACAAATAGCAATATTAACTCATCCTTTAACCATTTGATCAACACTTAAATCATTCATTATTCCTAGTCATTTGGCTTTTAAATAAATATCAGTTGACTTCTATCTTTCCTAAACTTAGTGCTCAAAAGTATTTGGTTCCTATTACCTCCCTTGTTTTCCTTTTACTCACATAAAAGTAATATTTTCCTTATCGTTCATCTGATATTCTACTAGTTGTTCCTCGAATTAATAATTGGGGCTACGATGTTCTTTATACTATCGATCACTGATGTATTTTTGCCTTAATCATCTTTGATTAGTTACTGGATTTCTTGATTAGATCATCTACTTGAAAAGTTTTAAGAGGCATCCACAATTATGCAAAATAGTGTCCATTTTCATATTGATGATCTTTCCATAACATATCTTCATGAGGTCCCTAAATTATGATTATTCTTTAGCCTGATTTGTGTAAACCTTATCCTTAGAATTAACTTCTTTCTGATGTTGTTTCCCTATTCTACTTTATAAACCCTGTGAATCACTGTGAATAATTGTATTTTCTATGATTACATTTGTCATTGAATCTTGTTACTTACCACTGAGTACTATTCTCCGTGGATCTCAAATGATTGATGGAACATAGATGCTTTTAATTATCATTATTCCTTCCCTATTACTTTAAAAGTATACTTGTGCACAAAGCCCTGCTTCATCATATTTATTTAATTCATATTCATATAGTTGCTTGGGTTAAGGATAAAAATTGATCGTTTGATATGAATGAATGTTATCCTATCAGTTGCTCTGCAATTAATGGCTTGGTCATTTCGATTCTTCTAAGTAATGATGCTACCCCATTATTTCATTTTCATGACCATGTATGCTACTTAACTACTTGCTAGCTTTCAACTTGACGTCAATTGTCATCCTCCCCACTATTAATGTTTAGGTATGCCTAATTCTACCTTTCCTTTACTTTTCTAACTCATTGCTTACATTAGCCCTCGTCTTATCAATTTCATGCTAAACATTTCCTTTACTAAATGTTAAGTATTTGCTATCTATCCTTCAGAATATTAGCCCATTTGAGGACACTTTTGTTGTTTTCTTGGTTACATCTATATTTCACGAACACCCATTTTCAATTGCTTAATGGCCAACAAGCTCAAAATCAAGTGGCAATTTATTTTACTATTGTTAATCCTTTCATATACTTTGTAAATGTCCACTCAATACTTAGTACTCTTCAAAATTAAA
This sequence comes from Lophocereus schottii, assembly GCA_002740545.1. Classification (NCBI taxonomy): domain Eukaryota; kingdom Viridiplantae; phylum Streptophyta; class Magnoliopsida; order Caryophyllales; family Cactaceae; genus Lophocereus; species Lophocereus schottii. The sequence continues at coordinate 30,644 of NCQV01071233.1, forward strand.
AAATCTAATACGTTCTAAGTATGAAAGTTCAAAATTTTGCAAATATAAGTACGTGAAGGCCTAAAGAGGGTCCCTTCGGAAACCCTAGATTGAATCAAACTCGGGCATCTCAATCTATGTCTAGGTGAGAAGCACAAATCACGTATGTCTCAAGGTGTAGCTCGATCTATATCGCCAAGTACACAACTCTTATCATGCATTACATCCTTGACTTCCAAATTCTTGAGTAGATGTCAGGTTCAAAATATGCAAGGATAAAAATGGATATATTTATAAATTTCTAAGAATTTTGGATTACGAATAGCACGATGTCCAAGCATGGGCTTGAGTTCAAAAAAATATGTAAGCTCCATAAACCTACACCCATAGCTTGATATCGCTAAGCTAATCATACACACTTGAAAATTACGTAGGCAATCACAAAAAAATATGATTACCAAAAATATACCCAATTGTCTCAAGACAAACTTATGTCACATTTCAAGTTTTGAGGACGAAACTTTTTTTAAGTGCGAAGGCTGTAATAGCCTAAACCTAATTTACATTACTTACTTTAGCTTAATCAAGCATAGCAAAAATTAAGCACGTGTACTTTAATTCAATATTTGAGACTTACATATTTTATGGGGCTCAATTGGAGTCATGGCCTTGCATTAAGAATTTCAAGTCTTACCCATTAAATTATCTAATAGCAGGGTAAAGGAAGATATAATAATAATATTTTGATGGGAAATATGCATATGATATGACAAAGTTTGATCTATAAAATGCATGAGCAAGTTGTATGATTTAGGTTAGATTAACTAAAGATAATTTAGTAAACAAGTAGATAAATAAGTCATCATATCACTCAATTAATTAACTAATTAGTTAACTGAAAGGAAAGACTGTAATTCAAAATAAATAAATGAATAAATAAAAGAAACCAAAAGAGAGGAAAGGTTAATAAAAAATCAGCAAAAACAAAATTGATAAAAGAAAGGAAAAAGAAAAAAGAGAAGAAAGTCACCTGATTCAACTGATTTGGACCCAAAATTCCATTTTCTCTCTCCTCCTTTTCCGCATTCCCCTGCTCTACCTGCCTTTCCAACCCTGCATGGCCAGCCGCCTGCTATTACGATAGCCAGCACCAGACGCAGGCCATCATTGCCTCAAACTACCGCCAATTAGCCCGCCGCCACCACCTCTACCTCCATCCATATTCCTCATACCAATTCATTTAGTTTTTTCAAGGTAAAAATCAGATGTCCTATGCCCTCCCTTTTCACATATTTTGGTTAATTTTATTAAATTCATGAAATTACTGTATCCATTTAAGTTTACGTAGATGTTGAAACCTGAATTGGGGTATGATTTGGATTAAAAGAAGTTAGGATTTTGGTGTTGGATGAGAAGTTTGGAAAAGAGGTAATTCGGGTTGAATCATGATGCTCTTTTTAAGTGTTGCTAATTAAAAGATTAAATGGTTATGGTGGATCGCATATAGTAGTTAATATGTGCTTGGAGTCGATGAGTAAATGACTAGTTGGGGACTAAGGAAAAAGGGATGAGCAAATTAGAAATTTGGGAATAATTAAACACGGTTTAAGAATTAGCGTAAAGTCCTGAATGATTTTTCTTTATGTAGGTATGTTGGAGTGTTGAAGTATAATTGCCAATTTCTAGAGTTAAGCAATACAACATTAAGTCAGAAAAGTTAATAAAATTGCTAAAGTGAGAAAGGAGAATTAGCACTTGGTTTGAAGTTCATGCTTGGTAATTATGAAGGTCATTTATTAAGTGAGGCCAGAAAAGAAGGAAAGCATAATGATTTCAAATCTTAAACTACCTAAGCATGATTTTATTTTAGGAGTCAAATTATCCTTTTGAATTGAGTCTTAATGTGAGTAAGTTATTATGTGCAAGTTAAAGGAGCTTAGACTAGTCACTAGTTGAGGAGTGATTAGTTATGGAAGGTATTCAGTTTCAAAATCATTAGAAGATGGTGTAAATGGGCTACTCGAAATGAGAAACTACTAACATATGAAAAGAGAATTTAATTATTTATGCATAGTCATGGCCAATAAGTGAAGGAGATGGTGTAGGAAGGAGAGTAATATTCGAAGCAAATTAAGGTTCTAATTGTACTGATGGGTAATGAAACACAGTACCTCTTAATTAAACAAGAGTACAATCCACTTAATATTCTTAAAAAAATAACCTCCTAACCTCTAGGTGGGTGTGATAATTAATTTTAACATTTATAACTAATAGTTACGCAACATCTTACCCATTGGATCTAACTATTTTGGAATTAATTGGCAATGATAAACCTCTAGTTTTGATATTTTAGTTTCTCGATTTCACTACTCTTCTTTGCCCATTTTCTTAATTCAGAGAGGAATTTGATCATATTTGCTCCTCTTCGATCATAATTATCTTATTCAGATTAATTCCCCTTTTGTAGGCTCTTTATTCCTAATTTGAGATAATTTCCAATTAATGGCTTAGAGATGAGCAAAGAGCGATGTTTTGGCTAAGGAAGAGGTTCGATCGAAGAGTCGACAAGAACGTTCAAGGGTGCAAGAATGAAGTTCCAAGCATTTGCATAGAAAGTCATGCATATATGCATGGATGTGTAAAATTACTAAAAGCGGATAAAAAGTTGACGATATACATGACTGACCATGCACTTTCGGCACGGCCATGCATATCAATCAGTTAGTAAGACCCGAGGTTTCACGGCTAGCCATGCACTTTTACATAGTCGCGCGTCTCCTTTTCCAGAAATCTTGCACAGGTGGTCATGTAGTTTTGCATGCCCATGTATCCTTGTTCCTCAGCCAACTTAGGTTTTATTTAAATGTAATGTTTTTAAGAACGAGGACATGACCTCCTGATAGAGTTTTCTCCCAACTCTCTTTAAAATAGGTTTTAGGCTTTAGCATATGAATACTTTGGCAATTTCAAGATTTCTGTTTGTTGGATTTGAGAGTCATAATTCTTTCAAACTTTTAGTTCCTGAGTTTGCTCTCTCTCTCTCTTTCTCTCTCTCTCCCCCCCCTCTCTTCCTCTGTCTCTATTGTTGATTGCTTCAGTTCTTGTTAGTAGGACATTTTCCAAGTATTACATTGTAGCTTTCATTATGTTTAGTAGCTAAATCTCCAAACTTGGTTGTAATTAATGTCGATCAGGCTTACTTAATCATGAATTAGCCCCTGTCTTGCTTGTTTCATGCTATGTTATTGAATTCTACTTCACTCACCACACGCTCGATGAATTAGTTGAAATCATTCATTTATTTATATTTGGAATGAGGAGATGGTTAAAAGACGAAACTTTGTGCCTAGAGTGACTTATTAGACAATTAGCGTTTTAATATAACAATAATTGAAATCCTAATTGGCTTTTGAGATTGTCTATATTGTAATAATTCGATTTTAGTCCCATAAAAATAGGCAGCTACAGTTTTAGGATTATTATTTGATCCTTGAAAGAGGGAGGGGATGTGCTTAATTGTCAATCTACCCATTCATGTTGCATACATGAGTGAGTTCGATGTCGCTAGTTATTGATTCGCTAGCATAATTGTACTGTTAATTCCAACTTACGTATTTTAATCTTCTGATTCCTTACTTGATATCTTAGTTGCTATCATTTTATCAGTAGATCATGGAACTTTCAAAACTTGATTTGCCTAGATTGAGTAGATTAATTAATTTTCCTAATTAAAAGTTACTTCTTTATGGGATCGATCCATACTTACTAGATGCTAGCTACAGTTATCATACGCTTATAGTTTTAGTTATAACAAGATTTAGGATCATTGCCAGGGAACTTGTTCCTTTGATTATCAAAACCGATTAGAATACTCTAGACTAGGATTTTATTTATTCTTTTGTAGTTTTTAGTTCTTCTTTAGTCTTACTTAACACTACTTTCACTAGGTGTAATGTTTGCTTTGCATGCACCGAAGAAGCCAGGGGAGTCAGAACTCAAAACCTTGTTTCACTTAACCCTGAGATCAAAGCAACTGGACAAAAGTGAGGTATAAAAGTGAGAAGGAGGAAGAAAGAGGCAAAAATGATGGGGTCAAGGGAGAAGAAAATATAGTGCTCTAGGACTTTACATGTCGAAACCTCTAGTGTTACCTTTTATATTATGAGACGATAATTGAGGCTAATGATTTTGAAGTCCAATTAGCTCTCATTATCTTTGTAGAAAGGGAGCAATTTCAAGGCCAACCCTCAAAAAATACCAACAAACACATTTAAAACTTCTTGTAAAAGTGTGGTGCTATCAAGTACAAAGAGGGCTATCCAGCTATGCAACTTGGCTAAGGCTTTTTCCCTTCTTCTTGAAGGATAAGGCTCAGGTCTAGTTGCAGAATAAGTAAGCCAATTATTTCGCCACCTGGGATGCGCTCTCAAAGGCTTTCCTCAACAAGTACTTCCATCCTGAGGCTATTGCGAAGTTGAGAGATGATATTACCTCTTTTGCTCAGAAAGATGGAGAATCCCTCTATAAGACTTAGGAGAGATTTAAACATTTATAGTGGTAGTGTCTCTACCATGGTGTTCCCTATTGGCTCCTAGTTTACACACTATAATCGGCTCCTAGTTCATACACTAGTTCATACACTATAATGGACCACAGCCAACGGGCTCTTATAGAGAAGTTGATAGAGGCGGCAAAGGTTTTGTTGGAAGAGATGGATTCAAATAATTATCACTGGTTAGGTGAGAGGGTTACCCCTAAAGAGTTGTGGTGACAAGCATCAGATTAATGTTATGATCCTTTTATCTAGCAGTGCAAATGCACTTGCAAAGAGACTCGATAAGGTTGGAACTTCTTATGTTCTAGGTAGTTCTTCAATTTCCTCCATAGGAGTATATGTTATGTGTGAGGCATGTGGTATGCAAGGGCATGCATCTACTAAGTGTGATAGTGGTCTTTCGATCGTTGAGCATGCTAATGCCCTACATAGTTTTGACCCACCACCATAGAACAATCTATACTTCAATACTTACAACCCTGGGTGGAAGAATCACCCAAATCTTTCCTATAAGAATTCCAACCTGTAACCTTATTCCCCTCAATAGAATTTAGACCTAGGTGTTCTTACATGGAAGCTTATTCAGACCCAGACTAAGCCTATTGAGAACCTTGGTGAGTCTATCGGATTTATCAACACCAGGTTAGACAGTGTGGCTTCCTAACAGTAAGAGATGGACACCCAAATTGCATAGATAGCTCAGTGGGTTATTCATCTTTGCCGAATCCAAGGGCATCTACCTAAACAACTTGATACGAATCCCATGGATCACATTAATGTAGTTTTTGTAAAAGGCGAGGAGTTACAGAGAGTCCCATGATGGTAATTTAGGAGACAAATTCAGAACCCATTTCTACAGGAACAGAGGGGCTAAAGATGGGAAAGAGCCAAAGTCCAAAGGAGAAGAGTGCCTAGTCACCTTGAGTTCACCTCTACTAGCCACCTTTGCCATTCTCTCAAAGGGTGGCACGATCCAAGCTTGAACGCAGGTTTGTTAGATTCCAAGATGTGTTGAGCAAGATCTATGTCATTATTCCTTTCTTAGAGGCTCTCAATGAAGCACCATCCTACTTGAAATTCTTAAGGGAGCTTCTTTCCAAACAAGAAAAGCTTGAGGTCTCGATGGTTCCCATCGAGTAGGTATGCAGCGTAGTTTTACGGAGCAAGTCATCATCCCATCTATAGGATCGAAGAAGTTTCATCATTCCTTATGCTATGGGGGACTTGTAGATTAAGATAACTATTTGTGACTTAAGAGTCAGTGAGAGTTTGATGTCTCTCTCTCTCTCTCTCTCTCTCTTCAAGAAGCTTTAGCTTCAGGACCTAAAACCCATAATTATGACTGTTCACTTAGCAAATCATGCATTAAAGCATCCTGTTGGCATCCTAGAGGATATTCTAGTTCAAGTTGATGAGTTCGTTATCCTATGAAACTTTGTAGTTATAGATATGAATGACAGCTCTTAGGACCCTATCATCCTCAGAAGGTCATTCCTGACTACTGTAGGGACAGTGATTGACGACTATACGGTTTGATTTTTTATTTTTTTAAGCTTTGTATGAAGAGGGTATATTCAAGTTTCCCCCTACCTAGAGCCCTTCTAGACCCTGGAGTCCCTGTGGTCCCTACTGCTCCTGGAGTTATCCCTGAGCTAGCGGTATTTTATGGAGATGGAGCAATCCCATATTAGGTCTTATGCTTGTCAAAATTTGCCTCCACCCATCTTTACTTGTTCTGGAGGCATTACTATTCATCCTAAGGAAGTAATGGATTCACCACCATTCATTGTCTTCGCTCATTCACTTCCGTCCTTCCCCCCATCATGTACTATCTAAAGTAAGGGTCAAGTTAGGGTCCTAAAACAAGCACTTCTTGAGATGCAATCTAAGCATTTAATTGCTTTCAAATAAAAGAAAGAGTGTCACTCCTTCCTTTTCCTCCTCCTCCATTTCCCATTTGCAATACAAGTGTCTTCCCTCCCTTTGTTCCCTTATGCGTTATTTCATTGAAGATAATGAACATCTAAAGCATGAGGGTAAGCTTATAGCTCTTTGGGTGAAATTGTGGATTTTGCGGTGTGATTTGAATGACATCTCGTCTATTTAGATCATATACATAGAACTTTATGTAGCTATATTAGGTTGTTTTTTCATTTTTCATTTAGTAGAGAATGTAGCTTACAACATATAGGTTAGATGTTGTATTACAAGAGGAGAAAGTGATTGAGTTTGCCATTTATAAGTTTTCTAGGTACTCTTTCTCACCTTTCTCTTCATTATCCTTTATGTATTTTATTATTTTCTTAGTTAGATTTATTGCTTTTGAAAAAAATGAAAAAACAATTGAAAAAAATTTGACAAGAGTTTTTGAAACCCCTTGTATGATGATGATGTAAGATGTAACAGTTGATTGATTAGTAATGATTGTGTATTAAGGGATGCCTTATCTTGCCATAAATATTGCCAAATTATGTTGAGATTGTCATTTAGGATTGTTATGCCTTATGTTGCATGTACTTTTGCCCTTGAGATTCATGTGGTTTGATTTGTAGACCTTGATCAATAGCATATCTTGGAGTAAGTTGCATTGACTATAGTAGACTAGCATGTGAGATTCTGAGCCTAATGACTATTTATTACATATTGTCTCATAACTCCCTTATTGTGTGACTCTACCGTGATTGCATCTCTAAAACTTGGTTTGGTTTTCTTTGAGATCACATTTGGAATGTGCATATTTTGATATAATTGAGGCACTCATTGTTTTATACATCCACATGAGTCTAAAAGTCATCCACTGATGTATGATATCCCATTTGCTAGCCCTTTCTGTCGTTTCCTGTTTTGTTGTTTCACCCACATTTACTATCCTCTTGGCCTATACACACTTCCTATATCCGTGCCAAAGTCTAGTGGAGCAATACTTTACATTGAATTGGGCATGTTTTGAGGGTTGATTCATTTTTTTGGCGTTTCCTATGGTCGTTTGACATTTAAGGGGCTGTGAGTTGAGATTTTGTATCGCTCATGCCATTCATATGTATCGTGGTTTTGTTTATTACTCTTTCAAAGAAAAGTGACAAGGAGAAACAGAAAAGAAAAGAAAAGAAGAAAAGAAGGAAGTTGTGAATAAGTGTTTGGCATTGGGAAAATTAATTCAATAAGTTGGTGTTTTAGGGTTTGTTGTGTTAGTGTTGTATGCTTTATAGTCTTTTGACTAATAGCTCCATTTTCGTCAAATTATTTCCCTCTTTCACCCATAACTTTGGCCCCATTACATCCCTGTGAAAGTCCTCATGATTGATATTTTGCATTTTGTCACAAGTGGTGAAGAATAGAGAACCTTATCAAGTCTATGGCAGTTTACATGAGTGGTTTGAGTATCGAGTATATAGAAGCTTGATGGCTAAACACATTAAGATGAGTGCTTTATATAAACTAAAGTGAGGTTCTACCGGTCAAACCTTCTCACCACTTATCAACGGATCTCTTATCTTACTACGTAATTTTAATATTAGAGGTTTGGTGT
>NCQV01071237.1:2877-13806 GCA_002740545.1 Lophocereus schottii
GCTGTCCCCTCCGCCCCCCCCCCGGTCGCGTCTCCCCCTTTATGTTGAGAAAATGTCATGAAAGCTTATGGTGGCATGAGCTGGAATTGCATCAAGAGGATAAATTATGTGCTAAGCCCTCCTCCATAATTCATAAACTGTATCATGCAATGTGTATCCACTGCAAAGCTAATCCATCATGGCTAATGGTGGTACGGTGGTACCTATGGTTTTCCCAAGCAAGACTGCAAGAGTGGTGTCAGGCTAATGGATCCTATTACACAGTGGCAGATCCAAAAACCTTGTAAAAGGGTGTATTTTGAGTTCCATGAAATTTAACTGGCAATGACTAATTTTATGGGTATCCAGGACACCCATGTTATGGACATAAATCCACATCGACTCTATGGCCCGTACTTTTGTCACTTCTATTGAATACTTGTCCACATGCATGACAAAAACGGGTTTAGGAGACAGGTTCAAATATCATGACAGATGTGAGGAGATGAAGATCCGGCACTCATGCTTTGCCGATGATGTCATTTAATGTGCTATAGTGATATGCATTCTGTGAACATAAGTAGTGAGGTTTTGATAAATTCAGCAAGGAAAAGTCAAGAAATTATATGAGGGGGATGCCAGAGGTAGAGAAAATGGCAATCCTTCGAAATAAATTTCTACAGGAGGGCAAACTTCCCATGAAATACCAAGGAATTCCTTCATCATCAAGGAAACTAGCAAGAGGTAATGGTCAAGTCCTAAGCGATAAGATCAAAAGATCGGTTTACTCATCGCTAGTATACAGAGCTATCATCCATCCATTCGCTTACTGCCAAAGTTTGTAATTCATCGAATCAAGCAGTTTTATAGTGAAGGTTCTCATCAGATAGAGGCACACAGCAGACTAGAGTGACACTGGTAGCCAAGGATTTAGTTTGTAAAACAAATGCAAAAGAAGGATTGGATATTTTTTTTAAAAAAAAAAAAACAAAAACTGCAGATCTGAAACCTGTAGCCTCAATAGGGCAGATACATGTGGGAATTGCCTTCAAAGCCGACATTCTATGTGTTCGATCAGTCATTCAGTGGCTCAACCATGTGTACATCAAGGACAAGAGCCGGTAAAAGTATACAGCTTCACCAGATTGAATTTGGGCATGGAAATGAGCAGCCAAGGCGAAGGAAATATTGAAACCTGGCTATGAGGAACATAATGCAAACAGGAAGAAAACAATACAGGCAAATATGCTCTGTCAGTGGTCATAAAGGGCTAATGGGGAGTGGAAAGTTTTGTTTTGGGCTAATGGAATCTAATAGATGAAGGGACCTGCGGTTTATGTTAACAGCAAGTGGAAAGTTTTGAGTATCTATTCTTCAAATGCCCAGCAGCAAACAGAAATTGCAGAACCTGAGAAGCACCTTACAAAAATAAAAGTCAAAAGAATACTGGCAAAAGTTTTCAACCAAACCCCCCCTCCAAAAAAAAGGGCGAAAAGGTCTTGATCATACAGTCTTTGATATACTTCCCAGTGCGTTATTAAAGAGTTTTTGAGACAAATTCATGCACAACCAGGAGCTTCCAAGACATTCAATATATTTGACGAATCAAAATTTTGTCGATACGTCTGTGCGCCCAAAAAAGAGAAGAAAAACAATTGATATTCGACAAAGGTAGGCCCGGAATAGATTTTAAATAGAAGACTAGCATGTTTTCCCGTGTTGATGCACGAAATAGTTTTTGACTTTTTGATGTCAATAAATATTTGTATTACGTGTTACTTGTTTGTTTCATTGATTACTTGGGTAATATAATATTACATTCTTTGTATATAATGCATAATTTTTGATTAATTTCATGATTTTTGGTATAATGCATTACTAAAAGATAATGCATTATCTTCTAATATATTCTGATAGATTGTTTTTAAAAAATGATAAAATTTTGTAAGAATGATATGTCGAAAAAAAGGAGGTTGTATTTTGTTTTCGCATATCCATATGATGCATAGAAATTTTTTGAGTTTTCTAATTATGATTATTATATGTAAAAATTATAATAAAATATATTTTTAATTCATATACTTTGTAGAAAAATTGTTTGAGCCTCTTAAAAAAAATAAGTACATTTAAAGTTAAATGGAAACCCCCTTGTCTGAATTATTTGTGAATAGAAAAAATATCAATTTAGAATCTTAAAACTAATTGTGAATTTTTCACTATCTTTTTTAAAAATTTATTAGGTATAACAACTTTATGTAATTCATTAATTATATATTATTTATATAATAAATTATTTGCAATAAGGTCTAAGGGTGTAATGATGATGAGGATGATGACAATAATAATAATTATTATTATTACTACATATTTGAAATTTTTTTTATTATTTCTTAATAATGTGTATTATAGTAAATAGATTCGTAACTATCATCATGATATGTTTATATCTCTAACATTTCATATTTACAATAGTGAAAATCTTTTAGTTTTTATTATTTTAATTAAAAGTAATAACATATGTGGCTTGAAGTTAGGTTTGAAATTAGGTTAGCGAAAATCCAAACCTCTAAAAAATTTGACATATGTCATATGCTAGCTTTGGGAAGATTTATTTTAATAACGACACACACACACACACACATATATATATATTGGATTTAAACAACATATGTTTAGGAAAATTTAGTGCCTTTCTTTTTAAACAAAAACACAGGGTATAGTGATGAATTCTTTCCCAAACTTTAAATTCAAACACAATATTTTTGCAATTTCTATTAATTGATCCGATTTAAGTTGGAGTTTAAACCTGAATTACATCCATCCAATCCCAGAAAAACAACACTAAAGTGGTAGTAATGGTTTGGAGGTGCAGGTTAGGGGTTTGATTCATGCAAAAAACAGGACTTGTGTTTTCTAATTGTCATTTTTTTGCCTTAAAAATCTTTAGGATCCTTTAAACAAATCATTAAAGCTCGTTAACTAATTTTCTAATTTAAACATCATTATTTTATTTCTTTTCACCTTAAAAATTGTTTAGGCTCCTTTCGAAAAGAAAATCATTAAGGTTAATTAAGTATTTTTTATTTATACATCATTTACTTGGATTTTCTTTAATTTATTCTATCCAATTAAGTTTTGTCATTTTTCTTATCTGAAGTTTATTTTATTAAGTTACATTTAATTTTTCAATAACTTCATTTATTTTAATCATATTAAACAACAACAACAACAGCTCCCAGTGTGGGTCTCGCTTTCGCGGGGTCTGGGAAGATCCAACTGTAGGCAACCTTACCCCTACCGGTATTCCTACCCATAGAGAGGTTGATTCCTAAATATCCACAAAACAGTTTTTGGGAAAAACAGTTACAGAGGAAAAACAATTTTAGGAAGAGGGGTAAGTAGAGCAGATTATCAAGGAGCGGAGACATACTTCAATAAACCCGGGGCATCAGAAGCCAACACAGCCTTGCCAAGCACGACCTGTAGATAAGTACACAAAAAAAAAGCACCCGCCCCACCCCAACGCATCTACGTCCACCTAAGGAGCCGGACCTCTACATATATTAAAATTCCTCAATGTTATTTTTTCATAAATTTTTTATTTAAAATATCCATCTACGTTTCAAATAAATGAGCACAGTCGAGTATATAGTTAGATTTAGTTTGATGACTACACAATTGTATAACTTATATTAATTTCTCACTAAATGTACAACTAAACTCACTACATATATTACTGTTGAACCATATATCCCACCTCGGCACCTAGCACAACTGGGAATACACCTTTGTGTATAAAAAGATGATTAGTCTGTAACTAACCACTTAACTTTTAACAACATCAACGCAACAAACTCTCTCTCTCCATTACCCCCATTGTTTCAGTTCACAATGTAACATGGCATCCGAGCCATGCTTTCGTCTGGCTCCCACACACAAAGATCTTTTGATTGTTTTAGTCCATTCTGATTTCGATTGCTTGATTGTTTCAGTTCATTCTGTTTCCTCTTTTCGATTGCTTGATCGTTTCAGTTCATTCTAATTCTTCTTTTCTTTAATCATCTCCCAACATTTTCGATTGTTTCTGGCATCAGTATCCAGAAAGTTTCAATGGCACAAGATTACTTGACAAACTCTTCTCACGTTTTGTTCCTACATCCATCTGATAATCCTAACAACATTCTAGTCAGCAATCTTATTGATGGTCGCAATTATGGTCACTGGAAGCGAGCTATGGAAGTGGCGTTGATCGGCAAGAACAAGATCAAGTTTGTGCAAGGTACATACACAAGACCTGATTCATCTACACCTGATCTGCAAGCTCAATGGGACAGCTGCGATAACATAGTATTGGCTTGGATTATGCATGCTACGATCAAAAACATTTCTGATAGTATCATGTTCTTAACCACTTCACATAATGCCTGGCAAGAACTCGAACAAAGGTATGGTCAGGCTGTTGGGACTAGAATCTTTGAGGTACAACGAGATCTATGTTCTATTGCTCAAAATAATCTCTCTGTTGCTGACTATTATACTGAGATAAAGAAACTTTGGGATGAATATAATGCAATTACTACAATCCCACACTGTTCTTGTGGAAAGGAATGTGCTAGTTTGAAGGCAATTCATAAAATGATTGACAATCAACAGTTGATGCAATTTATTGTTGGCCAGAATGACGTGTATAAAGCTGTTCGAGGAAATCTGCTTATGATAAACCCTTTGCCATCCCTTGGTCAGGCTTACAATGTAATCTTACAAGAAGAAAAACAGAGAGGCCTTAGTGCTACATCTCACATTGTAAGTCAGTCAGCAGCATTTCAAGTCCAAATGCAATCTGGACCAAGACTTGAAGGAATTATGGAGAATGTGCACACTGCATTGGCAGGCCAACAAAGAAGCACCTACAGTCATACCTACAAATCCAAGAATGGCCAAAATATGTCATCAACAGTGCCCAGGAATGACAAAAGACAGTATTACTGTGATCACTGTAAAATCCCTGGACACTCTATTCAAAGGTGTTTTAAGGTACATGGGTATCCTTCAGGGCATAGGTTGTATAACAAGAATAGGAAGGTTGCAGCAGCAGTTCAGGCTGAACATACCAGTAGCCATATAGAGTCTTCTCATACTTCACTTAATCAACCAGCCTTTACTGTTCCCTCTAGTGCACCTATACTAGGATTAACTATAGAACAATACACACAACTATTGGTTCTTTTGCAGAAAAGCTCAAGTGAAAGTCTGGAAGCTTCACATGCTGGTTTTATGGCAGGTAACAAAATCTGTCTATTCTCTTCATTTGGGACAGATTCTTGGATTATAGACAGTGGACCTAGTGATCATATTAGCCCAAATTTATCTGTATTTTCTGATGCGAGACCTGTGTATCAACAATGTCATATTATAATGCCAAATGGAGTACCTGCTCAGGTAGAACATGTAGGGACTGTTCAAATTGGTTCAAACATGTGTTTGAAGGATGTATTACATGTACCTGATTTCCAATTCAATCTATTATCCATCAGCAAGTTGACAAAGCAAACCGGTTCTCAAGTTCTTTTCTCACATGAGGGTTGTTTTCTTCAGGACCACACATTGCAGAAGGTAGTGGTCCTTGGTAAAGAAGCAAAAGGTTTGCATTGCCTTGATGCGAGTCCAGAAGATAAATCAAAGCAAGACAAAGGTTTCAAGCTTCAGCAAATTTCTCCAAAGTCAGGAGCAACAAACTCAAACAGCAGTTTGATTAATTATTTTTCTTCCACAGAACTTTGGCATTTTCATTTAGCTCATCCATCATTTAGACTACTACAGCACATGGATTTACCAGATTGTAATGAGATACACAAGGGTTCTATCTGTCCAATTTGCCCTAAAGCAAAAATGCATAGATTACCCTTCCCCTTCAGTCATACAAGGGCATTCAAGCTATTTGAGCTACTCTATGTAGATATATAGGGTCCTCACCCTATTTGCTCTCATAGTGGCTGTAAATTTTTTCTCACCATAGTTGATGATTTCTCAAGGGCTACATGGGTTCATTTGCTTTCACACAAGACTAATGCCACTGCTTTACTATAAGCTTTTATTATATTTGTAGAAAAGCAATATGATGCTAAGGTCAAGACTGTAAGAAGTGACAATGGTCTCGAGTTTCACAGTGGACACATACAGCAATTTTACAGAGAAAAGGGCATTGAAATCCAGGCCATTTGTGTTGATACATCTCAACAAAATAGAGTTGTTGAGAGAAAACATCAACACTTGCTTCAGGTTACCAGGGCCCTAATGTTTCAATCCAATTTGTCTCAGAATTAATGGGGTGAGGCTTTGCGCACTGCCACTTACCTGATCAACAGGATTCCCAATTCCTCAATCCAGCACAAAACCCCTTTTGAGCTTCTTCATGGTGCACCACCTCAATATCAGCACCTCAAGGCATTTGGATGTCTCTATTATGCCTCTACTCTCAAAAGAAATCGAGACAAGTTGCAACCTAGGGCTACACCATGTATCTTCATTGGTTATCCCTATGGTCAGAAAGCATACAAACTGCTTGATTTAGATAGCAAGAAAATGTTCACCTCTAGAGATGTCACATTTCATGAGACAATTTTTCCTCTTCATGCCACTTCAAACGAATCAAACATATGACTTCCCATGGTTTTTCCAGATCCCATCCCTATAGATTTTGTACCCCTAGACGCTAACTCAGAATTAGACATTACAGAAATAAGCCATCCTCTATCCAGTGATTCATTGACTGAACCTTCCAACCATTCACACACTTCTCCACATAACACCCTTGACTCTTCTACCTATGATAACACATTATCTACCACCATCAAAAGATCTACTAGAACCCACAGAACCCCCTCTCATTTACGAGATTACTATTGTAATGCCATTATACCTTCAACATGCATGCCTCAAACACATCATGCGATGGTTTCCATAATTTCTCAATACACAGAACCAACTTCATATGAAGAGGCCTCGAAACACCCAGGCTGGGTTGAAGCCATGACCAAAGAAATACAAGCGCTCATCACAAATAACACATGGGATTTTGTGGACCTACCTCCTGGAAAAAGGGCAATCAGCAGCAAATGGGTGTATAAGGTAAAACTACATGCTGATGGCACTCTAGAAAGACTCAAAGCCAGATTGGTTATCAGAGGGTTTACTCAAAAATATGGGGTGGACTATCAAGAAGTCTTTTCCCCCGTTGTAAAAAAGGCCACCATAAGAAGTGTTATTGCACTTGCTGTTGCTAGAGGCTGGGGTCTTTATCAACTAGACGTGAATAGTGCTTTCTTGCATGGGGAATTAGATGAAGAAGTATACATGGTTGTTCCCAAAGGTATACCTAATCCCAGCAACAAAGTGTGCAGACTAAGAAAATCTCTATATGGGCTCAAACAAGCCAGCAGACAATGGTTTCATAAGCTCAGCACCACTCTCATTGGATTAGGTTATCAACAATCCAAACATGACTATTCCCTATTCTTAAACAAATCCAGCACTAATATCACCATATTCGCAGTGTATGTGGATGACATATTAATTACAGGGTCCAATAGGATTGAAATGGATCATATTAAAAGCCACCTTGACAAATGCTTTGGGATTAAAGATCTGGGTACTTTACATTATTTTTTGGGAATAGAGGTTTCACACCTTCCAGAAGGCATAGTGCTTAGTCAGAAAAAGTTCACACATGACCTGTTGCAAATCATTGACATTTCTGGCATGAAACTAGTGGCTACACCCCTGCCAATTAACTGCAAACTTACAGCAGAAGATGGTGCCTCTATACCAGATCCCACATTTTATAGAATTCTGATGGAGAAACTTAATTTTCTTTCAAATACAAGGCCTGATCTAAGTTTTGCAGTACAAACACTAAGGCAGTTTATGCAATATCCCAAAAGCACTCACCTCCAAGCTCTACTTCACACATTGCGATATATAAAAGGCACAGTAGGGCAGGGTCTCCTCCTCAAAGCATCTAACCAACTCAGCTTAACTGCCTTTTCAGACTCAGACTGGGGCTCTTGCCCATCATCTAGAAGGTCCGTTACTGGCTATGCCATTATGTTGGGATCATCTCTTATCAGTTGGAAAAGTAAGAAACAAAGCATAGTCTCAAATTCCTCAAGTGAAGCAGAGCATAGAGCTATGTCCCAAACAGCCTCAGAAGTGACATGGCTAGTTAGATTGCTTGAAGAGCTAGGGGTTCTCTCCCTCAAGCCAGTTACATTACATTGCGACAACCAATCAGCCATTCACATTGGAAGAAACCCGGTGTTTCACGAGAGAACAAAGCACATAGAAATTGACCGCCATTTTACTCGAGACAAGGTTCTTGAAGGCATGCTGCAACTCAGTTACTTGCCAACCAATGATCAGTTGGCAGATATTCTAACCAAGATACTCCCCTCCTCACAACATAAACACCTATCAACCAAGCTTGGCATGGTGCTTGCTTAACCCCATTCCAACTTGCGGGGGGGTGTTGAACCATATATCCCACCTCGGCACCTAGCACAGTTGGGAATACACCTTTGTATATAAAAGGATGATTGGTCTGTAACTAACCACTTAACTTTTAACAACATCAACGCAACAAAGTCTCTCTCTCCATTACCCCCATTGTTTCAATTCACAATGTAACGATTACCAATTTGGATTTTGAGTGAATAAGATGAGCACAATAATTTAAAATGATTAGGATATATATACAACTAGGTTTGGCTTGATACATTTGAAAAGTTCTATTCACCTACACTGTCTTTTTAAGATAGCTATTGTATGATGCTTTAGTGGGCGCTAATATAAATTTAGTGAGCTATGATATATGATTATGGACTTACGACATAATAGTAAGCAATTAGGTAGCTATATAATATAAGCTAGTAAGTCAAACCAAAATGTACATTTGTAGGTGTCAATGAGTTATACAGTATTTTTAGTGAGTGAAATCTAAGTATACATGAGCAATTATTAGTAAGCTACACAATATTTTTAGTGAGCTATTAATCAAATTAATAATATGAAAAAGAAAAAGATAATGACGATGACAACAGAAACAACAACAACAACAACAACAACAACAATAACAACAACAATAATATAATAATAGTAGTAATAATAATAACAACAACAACAACAACAGTAACAATAATGATGATGATGATGATGATGATGATAATAATAATTGTAATATACATTAACAAGCACATGCACATTATCGTTTATATTTTTAATTATAATATTTTTTTTATTGAGCTACACTTTGTCTTTTGGGGAGCTAAGATATATGTTTGGTGATCAACGTTGTACGGTCATTTTATGAGATGTTATGATGTATCTTTTGGTAAGTAATGATATATTTGATAAGTTGTAATATATATTTAGTGATTTATGATATATATTGGTGAACAGATGTTAGTGAATTATATAATATGTATTAGTGTGTCGAATAATAATAATAATAATAATAATAATAATAATAATAATAATAATAATAATAATAATAATAATAATAATGATAATGACAATGATAATAACAATAATGATGACGACGATGACGATTATAATAATGATAATAGTATCTTATTGTATACATTAGGGAACACTTACAACACCATAATTATAAAAAAAAGTCAACTCGCTATTTCACTATATCTATCTCATATATCAATCCCATTAATATTGTTTCAGAACCACACGTAAACCAAAGACACAGAAGAACAATGAGCTTGTAAAAAGAAGTGCTCAATATCACTGCATTTCCAAAAAAGAAAGATAAATATAAAACAGAAACAGAAGCATTCTTAATCCTAAACAGCATGCCATCAGCAGAGTTGAAGGGAAAAAACCTAATGTTTATTGTTGTCCCTAGGACCCCAGCATTTTCTTCCCTCCCAAGGGGAATTACAGCTTTGTCTTTAAACCTAATGTTTATCGCCTGGCAAGTGACAACAAACCCAGCATGCTCCGCAACTTGAGTTTCCTTCATCCAAGCTTGTCTGTCAATGAAAACACCTTCTCTTTGAAATGCCCATATAGCGCTTTGTATGATCTTGTCAACCACTGCAATCTTACCATTAGCTTCTTCAAACTTGGCAGCAGCTATCCAAATGGCTGGCTCTTTTGGGAGCTTTTCCCTAGCTCTGTTAAGTACTTTCTTGGCCACGTCATACGTTTCAAGGCGGGCAAGAGCAAGCCAAAGCTCGGCATGCAAAGGGCAGCACTCGATAGCCCTGTGAAGCAGTAGCCCTCCTCGTCAGCAAGTTCCACAGCTGCCTTCCACAGCTTCATTGAGTCGGGTATATGTTCAAGCCCCTTTCCAAGTAGCCTGCTGTTATTGGTGTCATCCTCCTCTAGTATGGCCGCCTGAAGCCACAACTTGACAGAATTGGGGATTGCTTGGACCCCCCTGGCTATCACAACCTTGGCATCACCAGGACTTGCCAAACGGCATGCTTCTAACCATAGATCCTCATTCTTAGGACAATCCTGACAACCTTCCTCGATCAACTGCCTAGCCGTCTGAATCTTCCCGGCCAACTCCACCAGCCTTGCAGCCCCAATCAAAGGTGGTCGGCACTTCACATAGGTCTGTGTCGACTTTGCAAGATGCTTGAACAGAGATCTGACATTGTTAATATCCGACATCTCAGTATCAGACAAAGTGTCCGACTTTCTCTTTAAATCAGCATATTGCTCAGTAATTGATCTGTCGTTGGAAGCCCGGTATTTCGCAAGGCATTGTCTCATCATATCGTACTTCCTTCTAATCTCCATACGCCGATCTACAGCTTTCCAGATGGCATCTGCCTCCTCGTCATACTCGTCATACTCATCATCCTCATCATGCTTACACAACCCAGCGTCGTTCCCCTCAAACCCATCACCTTTCCCCTTATCATCATATCC
>NCQV01071249.1:0-13032 GCA_002740545.1 Lophocereus schottii
GACACCACAATTCACCCCCCTCTTGTGGTTGTATACTCACGATTTCAACAGTAACAGTTATGAAGGGGTGCGCTAACAGATAATAATTAGCAATTCAGTTTTATATACCTCTCATTCCTTGTTTGAAAATTAAAATGAATTGCAAAGCGGACCCAAAAAAATTTTCAATGTATCTTTAACATTACAGGAATGCATGTACTGAACTTTAGCTCACAGTTTGAAATGTTTTTATGTTTTGTTTTAGGAAAGTGTTCAGTGAACCGCCCTCAGGCGGGCAGGACGGCTAAAGGTGATAAGTGAGCCAGGATGTCCATGTGACTGGTGGTGTAGGAGTGCTGAGATGCTATCACATCATATTGTGATGTATTTTGATGTTGCAACTGTATATTTGAACTGAATTATGTATTTTGGTGTAATCCTTGAGATGATTGGAGTGTTAGAACCGTTTCTGCATATAACTAAATGGTTTGAATGGTTGTGATGGTGTGAATGCCCTTTCAGGGTAAACTTTGGTTTTATGGCTAAGTTTTCATGTACAAGGGAAGCCTTGTCCTTTTTGAACGGCGGTAACGCACCGTTCATTGGGTTATTATTTCTCATTGGTGAACTTAAGCAGGTAAATGCAACTAACGAATCATGTATTTTTGCGGCGTTACATTTGTGGGGAGTCAAGCTACAATCATTTATTGTCAAATTTGGGATAAAATGGTCCAAAAACTTGTAAAACACAAAAAAAAAACCATGCCCGAGCATAAAACTAGAAAAGCAGTGCACAATATAGCATAAAACACATAATTCTCCCCAAAAATAGCACAAAATGACATCAAAATAGTGTGTACTTTAAGAATTTATCAAAGTCCCCCATGTTTAAACCATTGCTTATCGCTAAGCAATTATGAAACTGAGGCTAAAAATGATTAACCTCCTCAAAAAGACATCAGTAGGAACATCAATAACCAAATCAACCCAAGAAGTTTAGCCCAAAAGTGATGAAAAGTTCTACAAACAGATAGGAGAAGAAAATTTTTTGAAAAGTAAAAACTATCACATCAAAATATTAAATCAATCACTCAAATCATCTTGAACAATCATATCAACATATTACAATAAGTAGAGCTTAGAAGAACCAATAGAACCTCACTTTAGGGACGAGGCACTCATCACTCATGTGTTTAAAATAAAATGCAGTTATTTTAAATCTCATTCTATAGAACCAAATCAACCATAAGGTTGATAAGACTCTCTAATTTGCCACCACTACAATGCAAAACACATAAGGCAATCATGAGGACTTTTAAGGGTTGCAATGCGGCAAATGCATAAAGGTAAGGAGGGAACAAATACTTTGGGAGTTGTGGAGTTAAAAGCTAAAGACTAAGAGTATAAACTATCATCTCCCAACTAAAACATATTCCTCAAAATATCAACAAATGATTTCACAAGAAAAAGTGCCTAAAAAAGAATAAAAGAATAAAACCAATGCAAATCCCTTTATTACGTCATTTTTTCTCTTTTTTTTCTTCTTTTCTTTTTTGTGTTTTCTTTTGCTTCTTTGTTTTTTTCTTTTGTTTTTGTTTTTCAACATATACATTTTTTTTAAAAAAAGAGGAGGATTATGCTAAAGGAAACTATGCACTTTCGACGCTTTTATTACAACTCACAAAACATAACCAAATTAACTTTGAAGGAAAAAAATAGAATGTGAATCACTTATCACATCCAACCAAACCAAAGTATCCTTAAAAGATTATTATCCACAAACTACTCCCAATAAACCATGAAAACTTTGTACCCTTGACTAAAAGGGTAAGACATATATGTATAGCCAACAATAATAATATAGGTTGTCATCAATAAATATGATAAAGGCTCAAAAGGGTAGCAAGGGATAAATCATTCATATAAGGGTGGCTATTTGGTTAATGTAGCTCATAAAGTCAAAAAATGCCTCAATCATGCTGCCAAAATGTGCATGCTAAATGTGATCTTAAACAAGAGTCAAAGTAAGTTTTAGAGACTTGAAATTTAGGAAGAGATCACACATTAAAGGAAATATGAGACTAAAATGATGAATTAGTCTATTCAAGCTCAAAATCTCACAGCACAAAGCTCATTTAGCTCAGTGAATTTCATATGCCAAATACTCATGCCAAGAATCATTAAGCAATCAACTCATATTTGACGTGATGGTCAAAATATGAAGCATAGTTTGAAAACGCAGAAACAAACACTTTATTCATAAATGGGCCTAACAAACAGGGCCAAAATAGGCAAAAGAAAGCCACTTACTCTAAAGACTCATCAATGGAAGATTTATATGTCCTTTTTTTTGGGTTTTTATTTTTTTTGGTTTTTGTTTTACTAAGTTTGAAATGCAACTAAAAACTTGACCTAAATGATCAACTAAAAATGTCAACTAAACCTAAATGCATGACCTACAAAAAAACCATAAATTTTCACGCATCCACAACACACATATATACAACCATAAACAACTATAACAACTCTCCCATGCTTTGACAATGAATTGTCCTCAATGCAAGCATAAAACCCTAAAAGGGAGGGGGTGGAGGAGAAGAAGAAGGAGGGTGGAGTTGAGAAATGTGCCAGTCCTATCAAGTCTCTATGCAGGCCCTAAAGTTTGGAAATATTAGTTCTGGGCGGCGATCATCCCACGGAGCTCTTTACGGTGCTCCTAAACAAAGCTCCGAAGTGAGGCATGCTCAGTTTCTACATAAGCTCGTAGAGAAGCTTACTCCTCTTGAATTGACCGAAGGATAGCATACAGGTTAGGATAACCATGAGAGGAGGATGGTTGGGATGAACTAGAAGCCCTACGGTGGTGGAGGAGTTGGGAAAAATGGGAGAGAAAGAAGGCTCAAAAATGAAAAATAAAGGGAGATGTGGGGTTAAGGTGAAGAAAGTAAGTGAAAAGGGAAGAAATTTGATGGATTTTGTTGAAAAATTGAAGGTTTTAAACGAAGTGGTTATGGAGGTTTTATAGAGAGAGAAGGGAATGTTTAGAGAGAGCGAGTTGAGCTTGAAGAAGAAGATGAAAAAATGGGGGTCAAGGGGACCTTGAAAACCCTTGACCATGGATGCTGGGCTCGCCAAAAACCATGGTGTTCCCATAGACCGTTCATGGTCAGTTCTGGTCCCGGTTTTCTTATTCTTTTCCCTTTTTTTTCCTTTGTTTTTGTTAGAGCCTTCATGGACTGTAGTGGTGGCCACAAGTGTCCGTGGAGGTTCTATAAAACCTCTTATTATGCCTTTTTTTATAGTTTTATTAATTTCTAATAGAGGTTTAAATAGTAAAAACACAAATACAATAAAAAAAGGGTACATAAAAAGGAAAAAGAAAACCAAACACTTACGTTGCCTCTCAAGAAGGGCTCATTTAAGGTCAGGACCTTGACCTAACTTTTATTCTGGTTCAGGTTCAATGAGAGAGTGGGCATCAGACTTCCTCACCACATATGCGTCGTTTGTGTCGCAAACCACGAAACTAAAGTCTTTCAACTGAAGGTACCACCTCAAATACTCAAGTTAGAGGTCCCTCTTCATCATCAACTTACATCAAAGTGTACCATCGACATACAAAACAAATCGATCGCCTGCTCCATCAGACAGACCACTATCATCATATTTAATCCCAAGATCAAAATCCAAATTGATTCTTTCCATAGGAGGTAAAGAAAGAGCTACTTGAGTGAACCTACAATAATCACTCATGGAAGACTCATTAGAAGCCTAGGTCTCAACCTCGGGCATGCTAGGTGGCATTGGAGCAGCAAACTCTACCTTAAAATAACTCTGGTCAGGATCCTCAGTTGAAATCCAATCAGAATTAGAAGAGCTAGGGCAATTTTAATCATCCTCCATGTTAATTTTAGGAGAAAGAGGAATTACGTTAGATAGGAAAGAATTGGGGGAAATAATTTTATCATTTATAAAATAAAACGTGGCATAACCCCCTACTTTAAATGTTATTCGGCCCCCTTTTACATCAATAGTGCAACCTGAAGTAGCCAAAAAGGGTCTCTTAAGAGTAATTTGGGCATCGTCAGTCTCAGTCATATCAGCAATGATAAAATCTTCTAGCACCCAAAGATCTCCTATTTTTACAGGCATATCCTCCAACGTACCCAAAGTTGTGTTTCAGAACCATCCGCTAATTGGAATGAAAAGGGTGCTGGTTGCAATGGTCCCAAATGAAGCTTACGGAACATATAGTAGGGCATAAAACTAACACTTGCACTAAGGTCACATAGGACTTTTTCAATCCTCACTTTTCCTATGACATGGAGGATAGAAAAGCTACCTGGGTCAGGAAGCTTAGGGAAAATCTCGAAGCTATCACTTTCTCTAAAAGTTATGGGCTCACCCTCATCAGTTTTCTCCTTACTCTTAGCTATAATTACCTCTCTACGCTCTTTAAGTGCTACGTCCTCAGAATCCTCTACCCCTTCTTTTAAGGTAGCACAGTTACACTGCTCTTAGGGGTTAGACTCGGGTATAGTAGGTACGCTACCCGGAGGTATAGATCAAGATGTAGCTTATTGAGCTATTTAAGCTTTCAACATCTTATTGTGAGTACTAAGCATATCAACGATAAAGGCCTATTGCTTAATGTACTCATCTTGCTTTTGTTGTGCCAAAAGCATAATTTGCATCATAAACTCTAAGTTGGATTTTTGAGGTGCTTATTGAGGATGTGATGATCTTTGAATTCCAAGGGGTGGTCTAAAATTTGTTTAGGGCATGAGTGGGGCATTAGACTTATAAAAGAAATTGGGGGGGGGACTTCTCCAAACCAAGAATTTATATGCTAGAGAAAGGGTCATTTGTTGGTCTAGGGTGATAGTTGTTCACATAGTTCACTTAGGCAAAAAGACTACCCACTTAACACTACACAGTTAAATGATCAACTGAGCCACATATATCACATGATTGGGAAGGGGCACTTGAACAATCGAATTAACATTCACGTGCTCTAATTTTTTAGACATAGCGTCAACTTTAGAAGAAAGCATAGAAATGGAATCTAATTGCAGCTTACCTCTAACCTGCTTGGGTTGGGCTCTCTCAGATGACCATTGTAAATTGTTAAGGGCCATCTCTTCTATAAGATTGTATGCTTCATCTTCAGTTTTGTTCATAAGATTACTTCCTACTGCCGCATCAATAGTAGACCTCAATGGCTGAGTGACTCCGTTATAGAATGTTTGCACATTCATCCATCTTTGAAGTCTATGGTGAGGGCATAATTGTAAAAGGTCCTTGAATTGCTCCCAAGCTTCATAGAGCGTCTCATCTTCCTTTTAAGAGAAAGTAGTGATTTGATTTCGCAGGCTTGCCTTCTTACTCAAAGGAAAGAACTTCGCAAGAAAGACTTTTGTAAGCTCATCACATGTTGTTATGCATCCTAGAGGCAACGAGTGAAGCCACGCCCTCGTCTTGTCCCTAAGTGAAAAGGAAAATAGGCACAAGCATATGGCATTAGTAGAAAATCCATTGAGCTATAACATATCATACACCTCTAAAAAGACTGAGAGGTGTAAGTTTCGATCTTCTAATGGGGTGCCTCTGAATTAGGATTGTTGTACCAATCATATAAGGGCTGGTTTGAGCTCAAAATTGTTCGCTTCTACGGTTGGCTGAGTGATGCTCGACGAAATGCCTTGCACTCCCGGGGTAACAAAATCCCGCAGTGTCCTTCTTTGGTCACCTCCTACTCCTGTCATCGACGAACGAACTGCTTGAGCCTTCAGTCTTTGCTCTTCTATCCGTAATTTCTTCCTCCTAGAGTGAAAAGTCTTTGTGATTTTTCGATCAAATTCAAACGAAAAGGGACTTCGCATATAAAGGAGAAATTGTAAAATTAGCAACAAAAATACCAACACAAATCAAAAATATAAAGAAAAAAAATGACAAAATGCTTAGTCAATCTCTAAGGGCTAACTCAATATTCATAAATTTGGCCCCCGACAACAGTGCCAAAAACTTGGCCTGATCTCCGCAAGCGTACGGGTGTTGTAGCTTAGTAAAGATATCGTTCCCATGGAGACCAATCGTAATCTATTGAGTTTTGCCCTATAAAAGTGCTAAGCATGCAAATTTCAGTAGAGAGTTTGAGCGACACTATAACCTAGTTGAAAAATCCAATCAACTTAAAACATTTAGGGATTTGTTTTACCTTATAAAGATGTGGATCAGTGAAATATATCATGTACTTGATCTATAATGGGAGATTGAAAGGGCTGTAATCCCATTTAGAATTCAATCTTTTCTTTTGAAATAAATTGAATTCACTAAACTAACCAATCGTCATTCTTTCAAATGTCCTTGTTTAGTCCTCCACCTAACTATTTAGAATTAGCAAATGAATTTGGCCAAAATTCAATCGCAACAATTTTACACGGAAGATAGAATTCAACCAGTCCTAATCAAGAACAAGTACAACTAAATAAAGATGAGATATTCCAACATCAATATCTGGCTAACAATCCCTAGATTAAGAAAACTACTCACATATGCTTAAATTAACAATAACTAAATAGAGTTTAAGAGAAGAAAACTTAGCGCAATTGGAGATCCTCCAAGGGTTTCCCAACTTCGCAAGG
This sequence comes from Lophocereus schottii, assembly GCA_002740545.1. NCBI lineage: Eukaryota > Viridiplantae > Streptophyta > Magnoliopsida > Caryophyllales > Cactaceae > Lophocereus > Lophocereus schottii. The sequence goes on from NCQV01071249.1 coordinate 6,624, forward strand.
GCTCCAAAACAGTAAGCACTTCTTCAACACTCAAAACTAACTAGAAATCTAAACTGAACTTAGAAAACGAAAAAAAATGGAAAAACTAGAGTAAGAGTTCTCTTTTCTGTTTTGTCTCCCCCTAATATGCTATGAAATGGCTCTATTAAAGAAGAATTTAATCAACCTCAACCATACGATGAAGGAAAATAAAAAGGCTTGTAGTTATGGCCTCACCACGAATCGTGGCCTTTACCACAGACCATCCATGGTGAGCTTTGTCTCGATACTCTTCTATCCTTTATTCCTTTCATAGGCATAGTGACTTGGAGGTGTCTGTCGGGAGTCAAGCAATACCCATTTATGGTGAAATTTGGGGTGAAGTGGTTCAAAAACCACCAAAACACAAAAAAAAAAAACCCTACCCGAGCATAAAACCAAAAAAGGAGTGCATAATATAGCATAAAATACATAATTCTCCCTAAAAGTGGTACAAAATGACCTCAAAATAGAGTGCACTCTAAAAGCTTATCAATAATCCAACATAAAAATATTGAGAAAAGGGGGTCAAATAAGGGGCTAAGTGACATCAAAATAGAGGTTTATCAACTCTCTCATGCTTATCTCTTACTTATCCCCAGGTAAGACTAACTCTTGAATGCTCAATAAGGGATATAAACCTCTAATGATGTCTATTTGACACAATCATGTATCGAAGATAGCAAAGTCAATGTGCTAAAAACATTTTCAATAAAACACAAATACCACCATCTGTAAATCGCCCTACTAAAATGCAACACACTAAACACCCTATATTGAATTATACAATAAGGTAAAATATCCCTCAATAAGTGGTAAGGAAGCGTGACCGGTAGAACCTCACTTTGAATGAAGTAAAACACTCTTCTCAATGTGTTTAGTTGGAAAATTTGGGTACACCTAATACTCAAACCAATCATGCGAACTATCATAAGCTTGATAAAGTACTCAATTCTCCACCAGTTGGTGTAAAATGCAAAATGCCGATTATGAGGACTTGAAAAAAGGTTGTAATGGGGCCAAATTTAGGGTGAGATAGGGAATCAATTTAGGAAAAGTTGAGCTGCTAGCCAAGGGATTAGGAAGCAAGAACACTTCCGTAGCAACAAGTATTAAAACATCAACTTTACACCCCAACTATTAAAACTAAGCACAAACCACATAAAAGACCACAAGGAAGGCATTTAACATACACAATGAATTAATTCCATACCAAACACTTTATTCACCACTTTTTTTCGCTTTTTTTTTATTTTTTAAAATTTTTTTAGAAATTAGTGAATGGCATGGGAAACCCAAAATCTCAAGCCAAAATTCCTCAAATATCAAACCACCATTGGAAACACCTAAAAGATGGATCAATTCTCAAAATATGCCCAACTCAATGAAAAAATATTGCTCCACTAGACTTTGGCAAATGTATGGGAATTATGTGCAAACCAAGGGTACATTGAATACAGGTACAGTACCAAAATAAGGAAAGGCACCAAGGGTTACAAAAGGGATATCATACATTAATGGATAACTTTTAGGCTCATTTGGCTATATAAAGTAAAGAATGCCCCCATCGTAACGAATGTGATCTCAAGGAGAATCGAACCAAGTTCTAGAGACACAATCATAGATGAGTCACACAAGAAAGCGACTATGAGACTATATGTAATAAATAGTTATTAGGCTCAAAATCTTATAGTTTAGTACACTATAGTTGATGCAATTTACTCCAAGGCATGCCCCACTTATCCAGGTCTACAAAACCAAACTATATGAATCTCAAGGGTAAATGGCATACAATGTATGGCAAGCCAATCCTAAATGGCAATGTCAAAAAAAATTTCATAAGATTTACATAAAATAGGCCACACCTTATTACATAATCATGTCAATCAATGAACTATCACGCCTTACATTATCATTATAAGAGGGCTTTTTAAAAACTCTTTTTTGAAATTATCAAATTTTTTGCTTTGATTTTTTTCTTAAAAAGCAGCAAATCTCACTATGAAAGTAATAAAACACATAGAGGATAAAGAAAAGAAGGGTAAGGGAGAGTACTTGTGAAGCTTACGAATTCCCAACTTGATCAACACGGCTCTTATGATTCAATATCTATGCTATATGCTCTAAGCTACATGCTCTAATAAATGAAAAATACAAAAATAGCCTATTAAAACTACTTGAAATCCTAGCTACATGATGTAAGTACAAGGTATGTCGTCCAAAATTCCAAACCATGCCCCAAAATCCACAATTTCTCCCAAAGAGCTACAAGCCCACTTCTTCATGCTTGAGATTTTCATTGTCTCAATAAAAAGGAGTAACACCTTTTTTTTTTTAAGTAATTAAATTCTTAGCTTGCCTCCCAAGAAGAGCTTGTTTAACATCCCTAGCTTGACCCTTACCTTAGGCAGTGGATGACAGAAAAAGGGATTAGGTGAAAGAACAAAAATAGTGAATGGTGGTGAATCCACTACCTCATGACGGAAAACATGAGAGCCTCGACAACTAGCCCATATTGGTGCAGGAAAATTAGATAGAGCAGCGGACCTCATGTAGGGTCCCCCATCTCCTTCAAGCTCCTTTATCCGAAAGACAACTGCATGAACAACAGGAACCATAGGAACTGCAGAAACTGGAGGTGCAGTAACCGTAATGGTAGTAGGTGGGGGGAAAATAAAAGTGTACCTTCTCCATAGACAACTAGAAAGATATCTTCCCCATAGGCCCATCAATCACGGCTCCTGCAATTGCTAGAAAAAGCCTTCCTAAAATGATATGGACCCAAGAGTCGTCATCCATATCCATAACTATAAAGTCACATGGGATGACAAACTTACCCACCTGAACAGGATTGTCCTCTAAAATACCCAAAGGGCACTTAATGGTGTAATCTATTAGCTAAATAGTCATGCTAGTGGGTTTCAGGTCCTGCAGTTGAAGTTTCCTATAGAGAAAGAGGGGCATCAAGCTTACACTAGCTCCTTTATCATAAAGGGATCTCTTAACCTGCAAGGGCCCTATTGAACAAGGAATGGAGAAACTACCTAGATCCTCTAGCTTGGATGGTGACTTGCTATACAAAATCGCCGACTGACCTTGATCTTCTAAGAAGGCTTTGAGTGAGAGCATACCTGTCGGCACCTAAAAGGTGGTGAACTATGCCTGAGCAGGCGAAGCCAGAGGAAACTCCGGTGGAGGCCCTAGGCAATAATGACGTGCAAATCATTCATCTGACTTGGGCATAGGGTGAAAGTCTAATTGAACCGTCTGTAATTGGTTCCCTCCGAAGTTTCCCTCAGGATAGCTGGAGCTCCTATGTGCGCTCTATCAGGTAAAGCCAATGATTAGAGGCATTGGGGGCATAATGCAGTTAACCTATTCTAAAACTTAAAATAGGTAGGACAGTGCGACTGCTTTACTGAGCTGCACCATGAAATCGAGAGCTTCAAGTGGGCCATTTTTGGTAAGCAAAACTGGCAATGCGTGATGAACCGAAAGCCAGGTTATGTTGCCCAACTGCGCTCTAACCTAGACCCCAGAAAGGGTGTTGGTCAATCAATCACGGCTCCTTCTTGAAAAGGAGCTTCGTTAAAAATTTCAGGTAAGAGGGTGCTTCCTTGAGAGCCTCAAAGAAAGGGGCATTGACATAAATCCTTATCAGCATATCTAGTTATCTAACAAACCTAGGCTCATGCTTGAATTGGGCCATCCTGTAAGAGAATGGATGAGGTGGACAGTAAGGGCAAACTAGAGGTGATGGGCCATTCTTTTTCTCTAGACTCTGGCTCTCTCCTATCTTCATCTCTTCTATTCCTGCCAAAATAGGAGCTGAAACTGTCTCCTAAAGTATCATCATAGGACTCTCTACTAACTCCTCACCCTTCATACAGACTACATTGATATGACCGCTGAGGTTTAACTTAGGCTGACCTGGTGGATGCCCTGAGATCAGCATAAATTGCTAACCTGTTGGGTTGTTTGTGCAATTTAAGTATCCATTATCTTTTGATAGGAATGTATAGTCTCAAACATGGAAGTTAGCTGATAAATCAAATCACTAAGAGCTTTATTAATCATGGTTTATGTTTGAACAAAGTGCTTCATGAGACTTTTCAAGTTAGATTTTGGTAGTGAGGGTTGAGGAGGCAACTTATAAGGGGCTCTATACTAGAACCCAAGTGGTTGTATCAAACTTTAGGGTTGAGGGTTTGGGTTCTTGTAAGGAATGTTAGGGTGATTCTTCCATCAGGGTTTGTAAGTGCTAGAGTAGGGATTACCCTATGGTGTAGTGCTAAAACTATGCAGGGCGTTAGTGTACTCAATGGTAGAAGGACCATTATAACACTCAATAGATGTATGCCCCTGTATGCCGCAGGCCTCACATACAGTATACACTCCAACTTAAGAATTAGAAAAGTTGCCTAGAGTGGGAAAAATATAGACCCTATCAAGCCTCTGGGCTAATGCTTCCACCCTACTGGCTAGAAGTGCCATAGCGTCAACCTCATACTTGGCTCTGCTCTTCTTTCGGTGGCCCACTCACTAGACAGGTGAGGAAGTCATCTTTTCTAACAAAGCCTTTACCGTTTCTATAAACTTTCCCATGAGGGCGCTTCTCACTACAACATCTAATGAAATCTTCACTCACTGTTCTAGCCCATTATAGAATATTTAGGCTAAAAGCCAATCAAGACCACCATGATGAGGACATTGGACTAAAGATCTTTAAATCTCTCCTAGGAATCATATAAAGACTTCCTATCTAGTCAGCAAATGAACTAATGTCTCCTCTCAGCTTTGCAGTTTTGCTTGGTAGAAAGTACTCGTAGAACAAAGCCTTTAAGAGAATGTCCCCTTAAGAGAAACAATTGGGCGCCTTATTCAACAACCAATCACTGGCCCTCTCCATCAATGAGGATGGGAAGAGCCTTAGTTGGATAGCATCATTGGATACTCTATTAAGCTTAAACGTGTTACATTTCGTGAGAAAGTTCCAAATATACATATTGTGGTTCTCCAAGGGGTGTCTGTCAAACTGATCGCTCTCCACAAACGTGGCAAGAGTTGGTTAGCACATGAAGTTGTGAACCTTAACTACCATCCTTATAATGGTGGAGTCAACCCTGTGGCTTTGGCCATAGCATATTCATGAGCACCATGTTCCCCCTCTTCGACCGCTATATTTTCCTCTTTTTTTCTCATCGCTTCTCCACCTCACTTTCATGTAGTTTCTTCGATCTCAAAATCTAGGGAAGAAAAATTTTGATTGCATGACATCTCTCGTGCATACAAAGCAAAAACTACACCAAGCGTAAGCAACGTCAAGTAAAAATAAAGAAGATCTAAAAACACTACGAAAAAGAAAAATAAAATTCTAGTCTAGAGTATTCTAATCAGTTCTAATATTGAAAGAAATAAGTTTCCTCACAACAATGACAAAAACTTGGTATAATTTAAACTATAAGTGCATGGCGCAGTTGTAGCCAGCAATAGGCGAGTAATGGTCGGATCCTTAGGGAACTCACTTTCAATTATGAGAACTAGTTTAACTACTCAATCAAGGCGAATCCAATTTGGATATTCAGCTATTAACTAAGAAAATGATAACAATTCAAAATGTGATTGAGAAATCAGAGGTAAAAGCACTCAGGTTAGAATTAATAACACAGTTACACTAGCGAATCAATCGCCAACCCCATCAAACTTGCCCAATCATGAATGAATACATTGCAATTAAGCCTATCTCCTCCTCTTTCAAGGGTTAAAGACTAATTCAATAACTATAATGACCTATTTTCATGGGATTAAAAGTCGATGGATTACACGATTTACAATCTTGGATCCCAGTTAGAACTTCAACTATTGTCATATCAAAATCCTAACCGTCTACTAAGTCAGACTAGGTGAAGGTTTTTTCTTTACACGTTCCTCTAAACCTTAATAGAAATAGATAAATGCTATTTCAAGTAATTCATTGAACACTTGATGAGTGAAGTAGAATTTAATAATACAAACATGAGACAAGCAAGGTTTGGAGCTAAAGTATCAACCAGGCCTAACTAGCACTAATCCCAACCCAAGTTCGAAAATTTAGTCATGAATTATATCAACAATCATAGCAAACAATACAATGATAAACATAGTTCATATAAAATCCTAGAAAAGCAATAATAAAAAGAGAAGGCGAGAATTGAGAAGAAAACTTCATTTAATTCAAGCAGAAGTAGCAATCCAATCTTCAAAATTAATGATTTTCCAATCAACAAGAATCTCCAAATTCAAAGTTATAAACCCTAAGTATCACCTCATAGAAAGTGCTCTAAAATAGTCTGAAAGATATCCTCAATAAAGTTTGAAATCTACTTAAGTATCGCAAAATCAAGGAAAATGC
>NCQV01071249.1:15469-26320 GCA_002740545.1 Lophocereus schottii
CTAAATTGACCTTATTTTTGTGAATTGAATTTGTCTTTTCTAAACTTAACTGAATTGAACTTATTCTTAAAACACTAAGTTGAAAAGAATAGTGAATTACTTAATTCATAATCATTTCAGTTTAGTTACATTGAGTTTAGAAATAAATATGTTCAGTTTAGCTTAGTTCAGCAAAAAAATAAATTCAGTTTAGCACAAAGAAAAAGTTCAATTCAATTCAAGTTGACAAAAAAAAAATTTAGTTTAGTTCAATTCAATTCAATTCAATTTAGTATAATTTACTTAAAAAGAACATGGCCTAAGTTCACTCCAATCTATTTTATCAAAAATAAGTTTAGTTTCGCTCAATTCTGCTAAAAAATGTTTATGATTTAGGCCATTCTCTTTAACTTATTTTTCCGCATTATGTTTAGTTCAATTCAGTTGAATTGATAAATAATAAAGCTATTTCAAGTCAGTTCAACAAAAAATAAGTCCAGTTCAATTCAATTCAATTCATTAAAATAGGTTACATTAAGTTCATTCTAGTTCAGCAAAATCAGTTAAAAAGAACATAACCCTAATATAAATAAATTCATATGAGTAAAATTCAACTTAGTTCAAATAAATTCTGTAAATAAGTTGAAAAAAATAGAACCTTAGGCATGGGAAATAAACTATTGGTTCATTTATTCCACATAAATCAATCCTATTGTCCACTCAATAATCGAGTTTGTTGCAATTGTGGTTTCTATTAAAATGTATTATGGCTTTATTAAATTAAAACTATCAAGCCAAAAACAAGTTTTTCCCCCTAATATTGATCTACAGTAAAGTCATTTTATTGTGGTTTCTATTGAAATGTGTTATAGTTTATAAAATTAAAACTATCAAGCCAAAAATAACTTTTTTCCGCTAAGGTTGATTAACAGTAAAGTCCTTTTTATTATAGATAATTGGTTATAGACTAACAAATAGAAAAACAAATTGTATAAAATCATAACTCCAGTTCTTAAATTTCAAGTATGGTTCACGCAAAAGTTAATAATGATCACTCTTGTTGCGAAATCAAAGAGATACCTTAGAGATACGGAAGCATAGGAATCCGCTGCTCACTAATTGCCCTTGTTGAACCGGGTTGACAGTGGCTACTAGAGTCACTATATAATATCACGTTCCAAACTCGAACCTCGTAGATGGCTACATTGTGATAGAGAGATGGCAAAGAGATTGAGGCATATGGGGAATGCTTCTTATCTTGGCTTATTTACTTCCCGATCTATTTTCCCTCTTTTATAATAGCACACAGCGCATACAACATCAGGGAATTAATTACTGAATTAATCTTCTTTGACCACCAAATCAATGTTCATTATGTTGTAATAATGTGACCATTATTTATCCGGTCAACAACTCCCTCTCGGTCACATAAACCACAAATCTCATATCTCTCTACCCAAGAATCCCTTCATGTTTCATACTAGGAATTGAGCGTGCGACTAAAAATATACTAGTAGTGTTATATCAAGTCCCTATTTAACTAACATAACACTTTCACAAAACAATACCCCAAATCATCCTCAGCATCACCAGTGGCATACATAATCCCTTTATGCCATATGATATATCATATGATTATATGCTTAATATAATCGCCCCGACTCATATGGTGATGATGGATAAATTTTTCCTTAAACACTCATAAAATTCCATCTTAGCTTAACTGCTTTTCTAATGTGTTCTCACCGAACTGTATACATCACAGCCCTTAAGAAACACATTAAGGCGGCATCATCAAGCTTCGGCTTCATATCATAGTTTTAAGTCGAAGGGTCATCATCCATAGGGTCATACAGTGGCAAGAGATAGAAAAGTTAATTGTCACTTCATGTATGGGTCATCTTATAAGCACACACAGTATGAAATGTGTGTCATGACATAACTCCCACTCAACTGGGTACGTCACTCTTTATGCCATGTGCATCGTTAGTCTAGATTTTCATTCAAAAAATATAACTTGAGCCACTAGATCAACATACTGAATGTTAATCTTGACACTCAAGATTCAGCTTTTAAGGCTTCTATATGAAACTTATTTCATACTCAACTCCCTCGAGCTCATTTTAGACTCACAAAGGCAACTATATTCATTTTACTCATACACTTCCAGTGTGAGCAATCAATATTACACACCTAGTGCCAATATGATTCAGTCTCATCCTACTTGCTACTCAAGCATTAGGGCGATTGCCCGTGGGACTAGGCCAATCAGAAGCTTGTGACGTTTCAACATGCCTAACATGCAATGACAAATCATGAGCATTTTGTTCATTTGGAAGGAAACATATCCATCACAAAACGCATCTAAGTACTAAACCTTATGAATTCCTAGACTCAAGAAATGAGCTTTGAATGCATCATTAGGAAAAGGTTTAGTTAAGGGAACAATAACCACCTTATTAGTCTATATATACCTCATGGCAATGCTTTTTGTCTCTATGGTAACAAGACACACAATCTGCCTCCATAGCTGAGATTGTTGTGATGTTTGGCTTAATGAGCGGGTTAAATCTTTTGTTTGGCTATTTCATCACTTTTTGAAATCTATGGACTATAAAAGTACTGTTACAATTATGACTGGTCAAGCTTTCTTTATGGTTGCTGTCATTAAGGAGGTTTTTTCTACTACTTGGCATCGATTATGTATTTGGCGTATCGGTAAGAATTCAAGGAAATACCTTAAATCTTTGAAGTAGAAAAAGGCTTTCATTCCTTCGATTATATTTTGAAGTTCTGTGAGAGTGTTCAAGAATTTGAGGAGCATTGGAAAAGGTTTGTATTTATAATTAATGGAATGTTTTTCCCCTTCTTATTTGTGTTCCAGTATGCTTTGCTTATTACTTTGCTCTATTTTGCGGATGTTAGGTTATATGCATTGCTTATTATAAAGTTTTTGTTACAGTTTGCCAAACAAATTTGGTGGGCATGATAATCCTTGGTTGTGCAATTTGTGTCATATGAAAGATAAGTGGTGTCCAACTTTTAACAAGAAGTATTTTTCTGGAGGTATACTGTTTCTCAGAGGAGTGAATCAATGAACAATTCTCTTTGCAAAAAGATAGTTACTAGCAGGAACCTTTATGATTTTGACCAAGTCTTTTAAGAGGTTGTATTGGACTGGAGGAGTCATCAGAAGGATGATAATCACCTTTGTAAGGAAGGTTTCTCTACTGCTTCATTTGGAGAAATAAATATACTAGTTCATACTAGTAGGGTGTATACTATAAAACTCTGTGAAGTTCTTACAGAAGAGTATCGAAAAGCTGTTGAAGGGGTGTTGACAGCCTATGAAGATGGAAAATTCAGATATTATGCAAGTTGTTTAGCATCCTAAAATTGCTAAAGTGAGGCATCTTGCAAGATTTCACAGTAAGTCGTACATGGTTTCTTGTTTATGCGAATGTTTTTCTAAATGTGGTTCGTTGCGTTTTCACTGCTTGACACAATTTATCTAGTTCATTGTCTTGGGAAAAATATCTAAATGTTATATTGTTGCATGATGGATTCGTCACATTATTGTATATAATGAAGATTCAAAGAAGGATGTCATTGTTGAACATCAAAGTGTGTTGCCTTTTGTGCTAGTGCAGTGAATGAAAAAGCAAGACATATCATTAAAGATTATTTCAATAACTAAAGAAGAAATTGGTAAATTTTATATGTATGATTCAGAAGAGGAAGTTTTGAATCCGCAACAATCATCACAGCACCTGTGCTAGGAAGAAGAGAGAAAAAATATAAAATGAAAAGGAGCATTCTTAATTTAGAAAGCAAAGTGTCAAAAGGAAGGAAAAAGACAATTTATAAGAAAAATTTGTCTAGTAGAGGGGTTCTTTCTTCTTGATTATGGTAAGATGATTTTTTTTGGGCCTGTTTTAAAGTTATTTATCATTTTTTATGTTTTTCTATTTTTAAAATTTTCTATGTAGTAGGGAGAATGTTCTAAGCTCCAATCCTCCAAATTCTAAAAATTATCGTCCAATAAAGAGATTGACATTGCTATTAAGAATAACACACAATCATATCAAAGTCTTACTTCCTTGTTATGGAGCTCAAATCCAGCTTGCCTTACTGTAGGAAACTTTGAGGTAAACAAATGCTTATACGTTACTAAAGAAATGCCTATTTGCTGTTGAAGAAATTCTTATTTTCTATCAAAGAAATGCTTCGCAGTTTAACATAAATTTATGGTCTTTAAGATTACAAACGATTTTTTACAGGCATCAACAATGATTGATATTGGACAATCATCCTTATTTACTAGCTTGGGACAGTCATCTTTGTCTCTAGGGTCATCACAAGTATTGTCAATAATTGCTTATCTTTTGTAACATAGAATGCTTATTACTACTCTTGTAAAATGCTTATTTAATTGTAGTACATTATATTCAGTATGTATTGTTTTTGTATTTGATTTGTTGATTATAAACTTTATAGACACCAATAGCTACTCGCATTGGACAACCATCATTAGTTGCTTGCATAGGAATCGTCTCTCTCTATATGCTCATCACAAACATCTCAATAACTGGGTTTTGATTGCTCATTATCTTTGAAATTTATTGTTTAATTTGATGTTAGACAAAACGCATATTAAAATCTCATTTGGTTTTTTTTAATTTCAATTACAGAGTTTTACATCTCTTCTAAATTATTCTATCGCTAAAGTTTCCTCTATTGATAATTCTCAAATAAGAAAAATTTGCTTATCCATTATATTATAAAATTCTTGTATTATTGGTATGGTTACTGCTTATAGTAAGAATTAACATATTTTTTTGTTTTAGAATTATCAAATTGAGAATGTCTGTGTTGGTGCTGGATCTTCTGTTGGAGAAACAAAACAAGCATATACTTCTAGTCATTCATCAAGCAATATCAAAGGACAGGCAGTAGAATATGATAACATGTCTCAATCCTTTGTGAGGCAGTTTTTGCAATTTTAAAGACTATGAAATGTAATGTAGATGTACCATTTTTTTCATTGCCTCTTTTGAGCCACTTTTTGAACCTCTCTTTTGTGCCTACTTCTCGCAATCACAAGGATGTATGTTTGATTATTGAATTATCTTTTGTAGAATATTCTTTATCTTCAATTTGCTAATCATCTTTAATATGAAATGCTTATATGGTCCTGTATTGTTTGTTTATGTATAGGGGCATCATTCACAATGGAGAATGTTCTTACCTTACATTTTTTTTTTATAGATAAGTTATTTTGTCAAACATCATGTAACATGCTTATGATTCAAGGTGACCACCCCTATATGTCATACCTATAAGTTTTAGAAATAAACAATGTCAAAATCTTAATGACTACAAGTATCAAATGCATTAAATATTTTTTAAAACACACAATTATGTGGGGATTTTGTTACCAAAAGTACAACACGCATTCAGTTTTGAATTTAAAAATTTAGTAATCAAAAGTATCGCACAAATTCAGTCGCCAAAACTACCAAGCAAAAGTAACCACAACATCTTGATCAATGGAAGTGACCTGTTTTTCCCACCATGTATCTTGGTTTTCTTGTTGAAAAGCTTTTGCAACTTCTTGTATTGCTCCTTTTTGTCATTGGTATGAAACACGAGTATTTTGTAGCAATACCTTGTCTTGATTAGTTTTATTTTCAAGCTGAAAGTAAAAGTTTTTGTAAATTTTGTTATTTGATCATGTTGAAATTTTCAAAGTTCAAACAATTCAAAAATCATATGTTTTTGTTAAAGTTACATCATTTTTACTTCCAAACCCACTATTAAAATCTAGGTCATCTCCTATATATGTCTTGATATGGCGCATTGCATAAACACCATAATCATTTTTGTTGGCGTTGTTCCTCCAAGGCATCATTAGTCTATAGACCATCATTTGTTGAACCATTTGACTTACAAGATTATTCTTTTCCTTCAAATATTTTGCCAAAGCTTTTTTTCTACATGTGTAAGCAATAATCAAAAAGATTATAAGCAATATATTCAATCAGATGTAAGAAATATTCATAATGTCAAATACCTAACTGTTATTACAAGCAATGGTCAGGATGAATCTAAGCAATATTCAGTCATCTCACATTTTTTTAAGACTTACAATCTTGTGTGGTGTATGATAGTAGTTTTGCATTGTTCTTGCATCACTGTTGTGTGGTAGATCAAATCCACTATCCTTCAAGTTGAAGCATAGTAGATCGTTGTGTTCTACCTCAAGGACTGTGAAGAATACCTATTGATATTTTTAATAAATTATAAGTTTATTGAGCTAATTATAATTAAAAAAATAAAATTTGTTATAGAAAAACTTACCAAATCTACATCCTGCAAATTTAGCAAAGGATAATTGTTTTCAAGCACTGCATCCATGGATGACTTGAAAAACTTATAATTTTCCCTTGATGGTGTAAATGAGTCATGAACATGGTGCCTCCGTTTTTTCAATTAATTATTTATAGGCTACTATTGTAATAACGTTCTTTAAAAACTGTGGTATGTTTTTAATTATATAAAAGTAAAACTTATTGTTGTGTCAATGGAGAAGAATGCTCCATTTGGAGAATCTTTGCTTTTCCTCTGCTGAAGATAAGTCAAGATGAACACCTATATTAGCATAAGAGATGCTATTACCCAATTTTTTGGCAATAGTGATGTGATGATCTCCTCTGCAGCATGAGATACTTGTGCTTGAACGGAATTGGACTAAGTTCACAGATTAAATATAAACAATGCCAGATTTTATAGTATTGTTTTATACAATGTCGTATTTATATTGACTTTAGGTAATTTACCTTTCATTTTCAGCAAATTTCTTTTGGAATGCAGAATTTCTGATCATCTTTTCTTCAACACTCAGAGAATCAATGACATTTGTGGCTTTAATGAAGAATGGGGAGCACATTACCTTTGCAGGGTGTGGGTTTTGTGAAGGATACTTTCTTTCTATTATGCATTTCTCCCTTTCTTCTTTTGTTTTATGCATTCCCTTTGGGTTGCTTGTCTCATCCTCCACATTTCGTCATCCGGCTCACCTTCCTGAATTAATACAATTGCTTATACATCATTATTCTTAATGCCTATTGTTAAGGTTATAAATTGCTTATAATCATATTATTCTCATATATATTGGTGAATTGGATATTGCTTACATAATTGCTGATAGTTGGCGACAATAAATGCATATTAATAAATATATGTATTACTTATACTCATGCTAGTATTCAATTATAGTGACACGAGGCAACGACTCAAAATAGATAATTACTTATGTTTGGCCTAGTTTTATTCTTGTTTGGCCTAGTTTTATTCTTCACATTATGTGTCTCCTTTTCTTATATCATTCTTGTTTCTCTACCAGTTTTATTCTCCTGTGGCAAGTTAATTTGTTTATGAAGTGCCTATATACAATAAGTAAAATGGTTAATGATTGATATATGAATTACTTAATGAATCAAACATTATGAATAAGCATTGTTTAGATAATTACCTTTTCTTGACCTGTTTCAAGAGTTATCCAGTAAATATATGTATTGCTTATACTTATGCTATTATTCAATTTTACTGATGCAAGATAACTGCTCAAAATAGATAATTATCTCTGTTTGACCTAGTTTAGGAGTTGTCTCCTTTTCTTCTGTCATTCTTGCTTCTCTACCAGTTTTCTTTTCCTATGATAAGTTAATTTGTTTATAAATTGCCTATATATGATAAGTAAAATGCTTAATAGTTGATATATGAATTACTTAATCAATCAAGCATCATGAATGGCCATTGTTTAGATAATTACCTATGTTTAACCTGCTTCAAGATTTGTCACCTTTTCTTCTGTCTTTCTTACTTCCCTATTAGTTTCCTTCTCCTATGATAAGTTAATTTGTTTATAAATTGCTTATACAAGATGAGTAAAATACTTAATTGCCCTATGAATGACCATTGTTTTGTATGTATTTTAATTTGACGTTACCTTGTGAACTTTGTTGCTGTTTTCCAATGGTTCTTCCTTATTAACATCTTCATCATCATTCCCTCCATTTGTTGGAATGTCTAGGGCTGGAGGTATTTGAGTTAATTTGACGTAAGTATCAAAATTTTCCTCGATAATCCTACGCTCGTCTTCATTTGGATTCGATCTTCTTTATCTTTGTAGTAGTCTCATTTGCCTTAGCTAGAGCTTCCCCTATTCTAGGATCATTATAGTTAAAGTCATCATCATCCAATATTGACCACTTTACTCTTTTATCTTCAGGTGTTTTCTATTCAGGCTCCTCTGCTTCCAGAATTTCAGTTACATATGCAACTGCAACAGAGTTGGGTGCATTTTGCAATCTTTTCAATGCTCTATGGCTAGGTCTTTGTGTTTCAAGTTTGTCCAAAATCTTATCAAGCTCTATAAGATTGCCAGCTGTCTTCTTCAATAGTATCACATCCCTCAACATGATCTCCTATAAAATTGAAAGTGAATATTAGTAAAGCATTTTCAATATTATTGTTTTGAATTAAAATTAAATAATTTTGAATCTTTTACCGCAAAACTTATGTACCCTTCATCTTCTTTGCTTCTAAATGTGGTTTATGGCTTGTGCTTTATAGGATAATTGGCAGAATCAACATCAAGTTTGGCAATTGGTGTGCATGGTGTGCTTGTGTTGCCTGTGCAGTTTGTGGTATCACAATTGGATTATCCACTCTAGCAAGCCCAAACTCTTTTGCATCCTTTAATTCATTGGCTTCTCTTTCTTTGATGGATTTTGTGGTCTAACCTTTGATTGTTGGAAAATCCTTTTTGACTTTTCTTTCCATAAAGAACACCCTATCACAGTAAAACATCTGTATTTGGTATTTTTTTTTAAAGAGGAATTAGTAAGTACTTAATTTGCTTATATTAAAACCTCAAAATGCTTTCTAACTACCTATAGAAATGCTTATTGATTGTAGTATTTTCTTTTTTAAAACAATTGCTTATGCCTATATGGTTTTACTGAATGATGTAGTTTATTATACGAATCAGTAAGTACATAATCGCTTTTTAAATATATAAAACGGACCTGTGTTGTTTTTCTTATATGTTGACATAATATAATGCTTATAACATCATTAGAGAAATGCTCAATTATCCTAGGTTTATCTTCCTTATTGATTGAGATGATGGAATGCTTATAAAGCCAGTATAAGAATGCATACTAAAAAATATTTCAATATTAGGTTTGTTATCTTACCACTAGAAAGAATATTGGCCCTTCAAACTAAATGTGCTTGTTTTGTTTCTTATAAGTTCTCCAGTGTGTGATTGAATCCATTGATCTGTTGTTTACTTAGGAGCACCAATCTAGTTAACGTACTTCCCTAATCTTAATCAGGGAATTCAATATGAGGCGAGCTATGGAATAAGATGGAGACGATGAACGCAATGAAATTAATTCTGAAGATTCTCCTACCATCATGATTTGCCATCATCTTCTGGTATTGTTGGACAGCCACTTTCTTTACCAAATTCTTTTCTCCGCTTTTCTACAAACACCAAGTACCCTTTGCTCTTCTTTGATGGCCTCAAATCTGTCACTAACACTATTTTATCATCTCTTGGTATCCTTAAAGTGAGGTGGTCATCTTCCGGTTGCATGTCGAATTTATTGCCATAAGGAAATCCTATGTATGCTTCATCGGTGTCAAAATGGTTAATCAGCCACTCTGCTAGTTCGAATGGCACTCTTTTAACCTTGCATTCTAATAAACCTCTAAATCTCATTTCTTCCAGTGTTGCCTTCTATTGTATATGAATTGAGGGATTAGCTTTACGAACCCTGCAGTTGACATATGGTTTCTAAAGACCTTTTGATCACTTTCATCCCTTTCACTGTTCTTCTTCAACCTTTTGCCACCTTTGCATTGTTTATCACTGTTTTCCTATTGTCCAGATTTTTGCTCGCTATCTTCTTCTTTACTTCTCACACCGTTCTCTTTTGTTCTTCTCTCATACGCCTGCATCTAAGCTGTCTTCCTTCCATCCGTTTAAGTTGATGGCTCGTTATGGACACTCTCCTCATGGTTTTTGCTCTTGTCTCCACCTTTTTCAAGGGATTTTTTTTGTTGTTTTCTTGTCCTGAAGATTTTTTTAGGAATGCCCTTTCAGATTTTGTCTTTTCCTCTTCTTTCATGCCCCCTTTATCACAGGTTTGGTAGTTTCCACTAAAGCTTGATCAACATTTTTTTATTTCTTATGGCACTTTCAGCCTTTCAGGGGTTTGCTCTAAGCTTTCTCCTTTTCTTTTTCTGATTTCCTTCTCTCCGGCTTCATCTAATAGAACTGTACAAGTAGTCTTTGACTTTGTCATTCTCATATCAGTGAATCTCACTTTTACTTGTTTCGGTTTCTTCTTTACTTATGTTTTGTACCGACACCTATCCATCAGATTGTTGCTATCAGTTTTTTTCCTTTCACTACTGTTAGTAGTGTTAATTTCGTTCACTTTATTTTGTTTATGTTCTGGGTCATTGTTGTTTGTAGGTACTTTTATGTTTTTTTAGATATCATAGATTTATTTTTTTATTGCTGGTTAGACTGCAACGCAACAGACTTACAAGGAAATGGGCCCTGAACCTTGCCAGAGAATCCGACGGGTTTCCTAAATAAGACCAGGTCTAACTCCTATGTACAGAACCCTAACAGTCTCTTTAGCCTCACCCAATGTCTGGGTGCAAAAATACCTAAAATCCTTATGTACTCGCCTCTCAGGAAGAGAGTTCTTCACTTAATCCTTACTTAAAGCAAAAATCATAAAATGGTGGAATAATGAGCCTAAGCTCAGTATGTACATTCCTATGCTA